>CM056597.1:36690524-36799472 GCA_029721355.1 Tegillarca granosa | reverse complement strand
TTTATTTATCAAAGCACAATTTTATATTCAAATTAGAATTCAATTCCACTGATTATTGAAAATATATGAACCTAATTCAAAACTAAAACTGCATTTTTCACCGAATGTTCTTCATAGTCCCAAAAAAAGTCAAAATGTGTATTACGGTGTAAAAGCAATATCCTTTATAACATTACAACAATCTTTAAGAAATTCTGACTTGTCCATTTCTTGTGCATTCAAATGGCTGTAAAGATAAGCACGTGTTTGTTTAAAGCGAGCAGTTTCTTATTGCTTTATAATGATGTTTGCTTTTAAAAATTTCAAAAATTAATGTTTAGATCAAAACAAATTTAAGTCATTTAATATGGTAAAACTATCCTACTTTGCTTAACAAAATCTCAAGCACTTTATTGAAGAAGTGCAATAAAAAATTCAAAAGAAACTCACAACCCCCCCCCTCTCTCTCTCTCTCTCTGCTTAGCCTATTTTAAAATGAGAATTTATCTTTCTTTTTTAAATTGCATGAAATAAAATTTTATTTCATTTTTTTTTTTTTAAAAAATGTTTGTTGTGCTGCATATTAGTAAAAATAATAATATACATGTATTAAAATTGAATAAATAAAATAAATAATAAAAGAAAATAAAAATAAAACCAAAATCGTTTAGTTATAAGGAGGATTTAACATCTGTATATTGTATGATATTGTTGTAATATCCTGTTTTATCCTCTTGTAATAAACGAGAAATAAATTCCTCAAAAATATTTAAATTTTAAATCCAGATTTTTATATCTTAATCTACAATGTTTTCGGTTTGAATAGGGTCGGATTTTATAGATTTATAGCCGTTTAAGAAACTCCCTCTTCTAAGATGTAACACGGGCATAAATAGCTTCGTGTTCGTGCACGTGTAATTTTATGGTCATTTATAAAATTTGTGTATTGTTATTTACAAATCAGGTTTAAACGTTAAAACCTAAAACATTTTAATTTTATTATATTTAGTGAAAGTTGAAAAGTTGAATCATGCAGGTCTAAACAAATTCATATTTTCTGTTCAGTTGTCTAAGAAAATTTTAACTTTTTTCTGTCACTTTCCAGATTATACACATATATAAATATATAGATTTATTTAAACTGTAATGTCCCTGACAGTTATGCAGACAGAAATAGTAATATTTATTCATTCATTCATTCATATTTATTTATTTATTTTCGTTTATCTATTTATTTATTTATTTTCGTTTATTTATTTATTTTCGTTAATTATTTAATTAATTAATTTATTTATTTAACGTGTTTTTCTTTCTATTTCAGTTTGCTCCTTCAACTGGGAATGCAGACGGTAACAAATGTATGTACAGAAAAGAATGCACGCCTGGTAAGTATGCAATATTAACTATTAGTTCTAAAATTCATTTTAATAAGGACACAAGTGTAATGTTGTAATAATATATATACACCCCGACGGTCATAATTAATTTCTAATCAAGGCAACGGTGTCAACATTGCAAACTAAGCAGCGCTTGAATATTCGATTTAGTTGAATGAAGTGACAAGAATCCCTGTGTTAAAAGACTTGCATTTTTTCTGGTTAATCTATTGGTTCATGATTTTTTTTTTTGTTTTTAAAAAAAAATACTTGTTTATTATTGGTTCATGATTTTAAAAAAATCTACTTTTTTTTACTTAAAAATCGGTATTTTAAGTTAACATTCCAAAATGTCAATTCATGTAGAGGAAAAGACGAATCAGATAGGTAAAAATCATTGCATTGGATCCTGTAAAATGGCAGCAATTCAAAGCATTTAGGAGCACAGTACATTGTATGTAACTTTCAGCGTATGAATCCTGATCTTCTTTTTCTTGTTGTATATCTTATGATTATATTTTGCAAATCCCATTTTTTTGTTACTATAGCACTAAGAAGCAAGATTTGCTTTTGTATATCCTTCGTAAATGAAGTTTAGAGGTTCAATAGAAACCGTCTCTTCAAATACTAGTATCAGATCCGCGTTATAACTTCAACATCTATGGTCAGATTTTGATCAACTTTGTCAGAAATGATAAAAAACATGAGACAATGTATCATATACCAAACATAGGTCTATAGGTCATTTGTCAAGATCATGAAGACTGCTATTAGACTTGGCCCTTGAAGGTGTGTTAGTAACGGGGGCATTTGTCTCTAAAAGAAAGTGCTCTAGTTTGAATACGGAATAAAAGGGCAAGTTCGTTTGTTTAGCGATATATAGGTATAAAATCAGCTAACAAGCTGATGACATAAAACTTATTCTAGTTACAGTGACATACCGAAATGGCAAAGGTTTCAGTATTTCTATACGTAGCAACATTGTCTTGTATTTTCTAATATGAGATGGAAAGAGTTATCTTAGAGATGTTGGTTTTAAATTACCCTATAATTGTAGGTATTGGTTACAATTATTAACACTCCTTTGAATGCCTACCATATACAATTGCAATCTACTGTCATTATTATTGTCAACAGAGTTTATCTTCAGACAAAAATTGCTGAATTTACGACCTTATCAGAAAATTGTGTTACCAAAGCAATTTTCTTTTTGTATATAAATGGCATTAATGTCATTGTTGAGGATGTCCTGAATACAAAATTAAAAAAATTGATAAACCTAGCTTTCACCATCTTAAAAAACCCATTAAAGGTTGTAGTGTCATGTGTTGATTTTAAATGTTTAGAGAAATTTGAGAGTTGTCAAATTAAAAATTTTTGTATTTGATAAATTTGATTTGTTGCCCTTTTTATGTTTCAATGTTTTGATTAAAACGATAACCTAAATTGGAGCTTGGAAGAGTATACAGTTTTTGCTCCACCCCTTTTTCACACTCACAACCAGGAAAAGTACCATGACATTCATAGCCAGTACTATTGTCCTCGTTATGGAGTGCAGTGACCTTAAAAAGAAACGACATGACATCCTTATGAAGAAAGTTATGCATATAATTTCAAACTAGAACTTACTTTTTATAGCCAAATTAGACCTAGCCCCTTACATATCAAGCATTCGGACACAGAAACTAATTTTTGACTTTTTGAGTTCGTCGTTTGACCCACACACTTTTTTGGAATGTAATACCCGATATATCGTCTCATTTTGATGAACGTTTCCTTGAAGTTTAAAGCAAATCCAACAGTTATTGTGACATTTACGGAACTTACGCGATTTTACACGAACAGACATACAGATCGACGGACGGATATACAAATTCAGTTTACTTCCAGTTTAATACATGTTTGTTGACCATGATTTCTGTCATAATGTTGAAAACTGTTTATATTTTAGCGTTCTTGCTTTTTATGTAACGTAAAATTAATGTGTAAGTCTGTCTAACTTACATATATTATAGCATCAATATTCTGACGTTATCATGACGTATTAACGTTATGTACATTATCAAAAATACCATGTGTTCTACATAGTTTGAGTTTTAAGCTGCCGAATTTACGCCATTTTAACCTTTTCCAGCCATACAAGTACAATTTACATATGAGTATCGAATTTAACAACAGTTTCATAACCAATTTGCCACTGCGGTAGCTCATTTGGTAGAGTGCTCTCTCCGTAAGTGGAAGGTCGTGGGTTCGAACCCCGGCCGGGTCTGACCCAAGACATGAAAGTGGGTAGTGACTGTTCTTTCGCCAAGCACTCGGCATTACGAAATTAAAGTCACGGTTCTTTCAGATGAGAACTTAAAATAAACGAGGTCCCGTGTCATGCCAGACGTGGCACGATAAAGAACCCTGCTGTTTAATGCCATCAGCGCAACGCACAGGCAAAATTTCTACACTTTCGCCTATAGCTGGCAACGTCTCGATATGAGTGAAATATTCTTGACTGGGACGTTAAACATCATTACTCAAGTCAACTCGACTGATAACCCATTCGCTTTGTGGATGTATAATTTTATTACATATTCTCACTATATCTTGATATGCATATTTATTATTGTTAAGATTTACCTTTACCATATTCCCACTTGCCGTTATTCTAATCACAAAAATAAGCACTTACTAGATGAAATGTCAATATTTCTGTTTTATTCTCTAAAGTATAATACAGCCAATCTTAAGTGATAATTATAGATTGAGTTGATGTGACGTGTATGTGTGAATGCTGCTGAGAAACCATAGACGGTTTGGGGCTATACGTCCGTTGAATTACTTCTTGTGGAAGAAATTTTTATACAAAACATCAGAAAAATCGATACAAAATAACAATTTCGTTTCTTCGTGTTTGTTAGTAAAAAACACCTGCTAGGGATGGAATAAACTGATGGAGAAACGTCAGTATTTATTTGTGAAACTAAACTGAGTGAGTAGTCATTGTGGAGAAAAATAACTAAGACTTGTTCATAGACTCCGTATCCCGTGAGGTGTTATTGATTTAAATCGACATATACCAAAAACTACTTCCAACATCCTGTTAATAATGTAAACCATTTTAATGAGGCTCATTTGATTGTCCCATAAGTGGATTACAAAAATTAGCTACAATAAACATAATATATATTTTTCAATGGTCAGATGCATTGATTGTCAAAAAGACCTAGCCTAATAATCAGTAATGCGGAAGGAATGTTTTTAATGGCGATAAATTATGACCAATTTTGTGAATTTTAAAGCTGTACCGATTCACCGGGTTTGTCGTGGGCTGTTTTTTGTTGTTTTTGGCCATATTATAATTTCACCATGACCCGAAGACAATACAATAGATTTGAATTAGGATGAACTAGATTTAAACTGGATGACCCAAGCAGTAATAATACATTAACGCCTCGTTTTAACGCCTAGCGCTTCTCACTATAAGCTTCCATATCGCTTATCGCCACAATATTTCAAAGTCCTAATGTTTATTTCCTTTATGTTAATTGTCATATGTTACATTTGAATTGCATTATTTCAGTTGCCATGTGTTACTTTTGAAATGCATTATTTCAGTTGCCGTGTGTAACTTTTGAATTGCATTATTTCAGTTGCCATGTGTTACATTTGAATTGCATTATTTCAGTTGCCATGTGTTACTTTTGAAATGCATTATTTCAGTTGCCGTGTGTAACTTTTGAATTGCATTATTTCAGTTGCCATGTGTTACTTTTGAATTGCATTATTTCAGTTGCCATGTGTTACTTTTGAATTGCATTATTTCAGTTGCCATGTGTTACTTTTGAATTGCATTATTTCAGTTGCCATGTGTTACTTTTGAATTGCATTATTTCAGTTGCCATGTGTTACTTTTGAATTGCATTATTTCAGTTGCCATGTGTTACTTTTGAATTGCATTATTTCATAAAAATTCAAAATTTCTAATATGTCGCCCTTGTTTATTAACCAGCTTTTTTACTTTGCCGAAAACTGAACCCCTTTTAAAGGAAATCAAACGTGATTTTTCTGTGAAAATACATTTTATTTCTACGGTGAAAGTATTTGCTTAAAACACATAGTTTATCCCTTTTCTAAATGTTATTTGCGCATCTAGTATGACTTTGACTTCTTGAATGAAACATTTTTAAAATTGAGTCAAATACACATGGTTAGGCGATTTTTATCACAACTAAACCATTACCTCGTGCCAACGCACGACCAATATGATAGATTAATTTTGCTTTTGCTTCGCTTTCGCTTTGCAATCTTGCGTCTCTGTATTTTTTGAGCCCATTAACATATTTTCTTAATTTCGGTTCTTCATCTTAAATGTTTTTTGTACAAAGGATCATTTTAATTAAATCTCCAAATTACCAAAATAACGAGGTAATAGTTCTTTCCGGCAACAACAGTTATTGCAAAAACTCAATTTCAAGTCACGTGACAAGAAATAACTACAACAACGTTGTTCTTTAATAACTTGTTACGTATGTTGAAACAATTAAGACAGTTAATTACAACCATTCGTTATAAAGTGGTTCAATTCACAACTGTTTGTATGTTAAAAAAATCTACCTTTTATTTTTTTTTAACAAACCTCTTGAAATCTGTAAAGGAGTCAAAATGGCCTTTTTTAATACATGCACATTAGTGAAAGTATTTCAGATATTTCGTAATGGTAGTTTTAGTGTTTGGTATAGTGCCGACTTATCTAAAAACAGATCTCACCACTTTAAATCACATTTTGGCTTACACCTGGCACCTAAACTACCTTTTAAAAATCATGTAATAATCTTCTATAGCGTGAGTGAGAAGACCTTTTACTTATTTTAATAATACGAAACAGTTGTAACAGTATGTTTGACTGTTTGTGGAATCTTTTAAGTTTTTTCCCTTTTAAATTGCTTTAATTTTCTTGTATGACGGAACATTGTTCATTTCGATTATTTTTTTAAAAATCCTTGTTATAACTTTTATTTAAATTCGTTGGTAATATAACTAGAGAGCAATACTTAGTGCGTTACCTGTTTTATTCTTAATTTACCAAGTTATTCAACGTTGCACATGACCCTCAAACATTTCTGTAGACTTATAGTGTGGCATTGACATGTTTCTTAAAATAATTTTTAACCGCATGGCTTTCATAGAAATTTAACTACCGATTTCAAAGATTTAAAACCAGTATCCAATCGAAATGTGTTGTTGGGGTCAACCTGGCCCAGAATAAAAAAAACAGGCACCATGTTATCAACAACTAGGTCAACATAAAAACAAAATTTTACTTATATCAATGCAGCCAGTTCTGAGATGGCGGAGAAAGCCAGAGTTTTCGTAGAAAACCGACGATCTTTGTCAAGTGGACCGACAAACTTTCTTACACCAGGATGTACCCGAGTCGAATTCGAACCTAGGCGTTTATGGGCACTTTTATCAGTTAGCGCGTGCTTCAGACCACTCGGCTTCTGAGACCCAGTAAAAACAAAATGAATTGGTTTCAGACAGACAGATAGCCATGCATATTGATGTTGTCTTTGTAAGTTTCAAATTATCATATTATTGCATATCTCCCTGCTCTAACCCCAGTTCTCTAGAGATGATAGGATATTGTGTTCAACCAAGATCGATGTGTGGTTTTGAAGTGAAGTCTAATTATTTCTAAGCTGTTGTGAAGGTACCGATCAATGGGCTGAAAGAGAAACAGAATTAATCCAATTCGATTTTCAATTTCGTCTCCGTGACAGGGACAACAATTGAATTATTCTGTTACAAGATAAATGTCCTACGAACGATTGCAAATTAACTGAATTATCTTTTTTATTGAATTTGGTTAAACAATTTTTATTTGTCATAAGGGGTAGTTAATTATAGTATGTTTTTATACTCGATATGGTTGAAGACTGACGTAGACTTACACAGAATCGAGATTGTTAGTTCTAAATGACTGGGAAAACTGTTATACTCTGAAAGAACCATTTGCCTATTTTGTTAGAACAACTTTCTCACACTAATATTTGCCAATGTAAGGGTTGGAACCTTCCCAGCTAAAGACGCTGCGATTCGTAAGCTCGCATTCTAGACCTTTCGGACACTTGAATGAAAAACGAGAGAGAGAGAGAGAGAGAGAGAGAGAGAGAGAGAGAGAGAGAGAGAGAGAGAGAGAGAGGTGTGTGTGTGTGATTAAAACGAATAAAATTGGTCAAAGGTGTTTATAATCAAATATTTACAGAATAGTAAAATTGCACATTTAGTGTTGGATACATACATGAATAAGCATCTTACAACATTCGCATTTTGATTAATATTTCATTGTAATTGATGTGTTAGCATCGTCTATCAGTAATTCATATAATAATAGTATATCTATAATTTACAACATTTTGAAAGGCTGGACTGTACATATATTCTAATATAAAACTATAGGTTGAAGAACTTGCTTTATTTATAATTTACAAATACACAACCTTCGAAAAAAACAACTCGAGGTTTAGCTGTAACTTACACAGGTAAACTATTAAAACTATTTTAAAAAAGACGTGTTAAATATCTTTACAGAAGGAAATATTGTATGTTATCTACCTTTATTAAGGGTTGCCTAGTAACCGTAATCTTTAAATAATCTTTCACGGATCTATTGTATAGTTAAATGTAGTCTTTTGACCCTAGACAAAAATTTACCTAAATATATTTACAACAAAAAGGATTTTAATTCTGTATAAAATTGTACATACAACATGAAAAGAGGCAAAGAGGCGCTGGCATTAATGTTAATGTAATTTTCAATGTGTATATTAATGTTTTTCGTTGTTGTTTTTTTTTTAAATTATCATTATATAAATTCAAAATCCGTTCACAATTTTTTTTTTTTTGAAATTGTATATGACATCAGTAACGATTTTTTTTACATGTAATTAGAATATTAATAAATGTCAGACATTTCAATTTTCGGTAGCAATTAAAAAAACCATCAGTATATGTCTGCTGGTTCGTCTATTCCTTTTAATTGCAAATCCAAGTGATCATCAAACTCAGTACTTTTGGTTCGACCTCAGTTTTCTGCAAGTGAGATAGGGTTTTTCATTATGTAATCCACTACTGGTTTGCCCTGTATAAATATAATGGATAGAGGAGTCTGGTTATACCCGGCCAGGGTTCGAACACCCCACTCAGACAGCGAGCACTCTACCAACTAAGCTATCGTGGAACTAGTTATAATAATAAGAATATCTTGTCCTAAGTCATCCTCTATCACGTGACGTGTCAAATTGTAATAAATACAAACTATTCTGTAAATTATGTCAACTTAAAAGTTGTTCAAGTTCTGCTCAGGAACCAAAATGCATACATTAAAATATAGAAAAATTATTTGTTAGTAAACAAATGTATATTTTTTCTTACAGGACACGAAATGGTGTCATGCGTGGACGCGGAGACAGGCACAAAGGGTTACCAATGTAAACAATGTAGTATGAAATCATACCAACCGGATACCAACAGATTTGGTGACCGATGCAAGCTGAGGTAAGTATCAAACAAGGCATATCTTATATACTGTATGATTTGTATAATTTTTATTCAATATTTTGTTGTATTGGGTGATGACACTAATTCTAATTAGTGGCATACACAATTGTTAATTTTTTTATGTATCACTAACTCAGTTTCAGTGACATCACGTATTCGAATAAGTTAACAGCGAAAAGCTGATAATCGCCGAGGCGGCTTTAAACATCAATATGCTCACTATTCAAATAGATTATATGCTATTTTTTCAATTTTTTTGTGCAGCAAATAACATCTGCATTACAGCAGCATACCTCACAAAAATGGTTTTGTACCAAATAAGCTATACCATATTTTTTAAACATTTTTTTTTTCAATACAGTTTAAAGGTCGTTCGACAAAAGTATTTTTAACCACTGCCTGCATCCCTTTAAAAAAGAGTTTGAAAGTAGGCATCCACCAATAAAGTTTCTATAGTATTTACTCTATTTGGGGCCTCAAAATGTAAAGGGCAAATAAACAATTATCTAAGGGACAACTTTTACTCATATGAATGGGATGGTTTGGACCCAAAATTGTTTTAAATGCATTGGTTATTGCATGCCATTATATCCTGTAAGGTAATTTGGCGAAGCAAACGTTTTAAGAGAAAGAAATTGACAACTTGAAAACATGTGCATGGCCACAGTCAACGCAACCTTGATCAAAGATCAGTATTGATAATGATGAAACAACCAAATAAATTTATACAAATAAATCCAAACGCATATTTGGGTCACTTATGATATTCCTAACTTTGGACGTAAATGTTCAGGAGCTTGGTTTAGCAATTAGCCAAATTAACCACTTTACAATGCTCTCTAAGAGAATTTCCCATTACTTTTTTTTAGACAAAGTGATCTGTCTTTGAAATGGAAAAGATGATTAATTGCTTATAAATGTTTAAATTTCGACGAAGTGATCTTTCTCCGAAATGGAAAGGATGATTAATTTCTTATAAATGTATATTGTCATTTATTAAGAGCGTTACTTTGTTAAAATTTGTAATTTCTATTCTTGTCCTATTTTTATTTCAGAAAAATCTGCAGAGAGCATTTTAGAGAATATGAATTTTACGGAAGTCCTACAAAAGACGCCATTTGTAAATGTCAATTAGGTTACCATTTTGAAATTAATGACCAAAGAGCCTGTGTGCCTAATATTGAATGTGAAAAAGGATATGGTCAGACCGAATATGGTAAGTAATGCAAATACTGTTAAAAAGCAGCATACTTATTTTGTGTTCTTACACATTTTTTTTAGGGGGGAGAGGTTGAATGCAATTTGTAAACTGCCTACAATAGATATATTTTAATGATAATTTTATCCTAAATGGTTAATAATTATACGACACCCTTTATTGAAACATATCACACTTATGTGCCATAATTGAAACATGACACCCTTTAGTGCCAAAATTAAAAGATGACACCCTTAAGTGCCAAAATTGAAACATGACACCCTTTAGCGCCAAAATTGAAACATGACACCCTTTAGCGCCAAAATTGAAACATGACACCCTTTAGCCATATTATTGAAACATCCAAAAATAGGGATAATAATTGGTTTCTCCTGCTCCGTGCAAATAAGTTTTGTAAGTTACTTAAACGTTTCTGGCTTGGATCACTGCTAAAAGAATTTATTAAATTTTCTTTCTTTATAGGCAGTATACTTGACATTTCTTGTTTGACTGTTAATATAGAATTTTTTGCTACATTTTAAAGTCGTTGTTCTACATTATTTGAAATGGTTATTAAACCCTGCGAAACAGCATATGTTACCATAGATATATTTTAATGATATATTCAAAATACAATAATTTTGAATTTATTTATTCTTTATTTAAAATCAATAGTAATTTAAAGTGAAATTACTTGTAATAAAATCCAGTTCTTAACACATGTTACTTGCAGAAAATTTACTTTTTATTATCTTTATATATTATTAACTATGATCATGAAAGAGAAATGAATGTCATGTGAAAATTTATTTTAAAAAACATTTTCCCTATGATCAAGAGAGATGAATGTTTGCCTTGTGAAAAACATTTTTCTCTTCTCAATTTTATGTTTTTGTTTAAACAAATTGCTTTGAATGTTGTTTCTTGTTTTTGTCGCCGATTAATTATTTAGTATGAAATATTTGTGTACGATTTGGCATTTAATAGTCATTTGCCTCTTGTGCAATCACAGAATTTAAAAAAGCAAAGTCTACCACACGCACACAAAATAAAAATAAGATGTAACCACATAATTTCTTTGTGTGTTTTTGCATTCAAACATTCGAAAGATACACAGAGTCAATGAACAACACTGTTTAGCAACTCTTAGGCAGAAATGTGCAGAACCTTGACGAACTTTGAACGTAATGCAGGCAACTCACTACCAATCGACGGTGTTCCGATTTTATCCATGAAACAACAGAAACATATTTAAAAAAAACAAAACAAAAAAAAAAAAAAAAAAACGGAAATTACAAAAAAAGAAAAACAGAATGTTATAGAAAAAAATATTTCAGTGCTATATATATAATTGCTTTGCAGGGAGATGTCAACCATGTCTTCCAAAAGATATGTATTCAGACAAAAAAGACAATATTCAAAGATGCATTCAACTAACATTGTAAGTAATGATTATACATTAACTAATCTTTAATCTTTTTTTATCCTTCATGCAATAGACATGTATTTGTTTTTCTATGATTTATGTTTAAACGTAACTAAATTAGCCGTTTCTCTCTGTGTGGCCTTATTGTTTATGCCTAAACTTTCATTTATAAACTGATATATATATATATATATGTGTGTGTGTGTGTGTGTGTGTGTGTGTGTGTGTGTGTGTGTTCTTAGTCGATGCTATGCTCTTTGTTACCTTTGGACTACCCTTTTCAGTTGACTTGATTGTTATATTACAACTAAACTGATCAACACGATGTTCCCTTTCAAAAATTTTAAGAAATAGAAGTAGGCTCTTATAAGCGTTTATTAGATTGCAGATCTAAATTCTAGTTTTGTTCGGTTTGATAAGTTAACACTTTATACATAATCATTTAAAGGAAAAGTTGTCAGTATTCCAGCTTCATTCCTAGTGTTCTCAAAATTACAGATTGAATTTGAAATGATAAATAACATTACTGTCAAGTACAGATGCGTTTTCTCGGGGCAAATCAATGCTAACTTTGTTAGTGTTATCTCTGAAGAAGAGAAAAGTTGAATAATCACCATTTCCAATATACCAATATTTTACCTTTATTGTAACACATGGCCAATTGATTATAAAAACTCTATTTGCTACAAGCCAAATATTCCTTTCTTGTTAACACTTAAGTTGGAAATGTAATTTTCTGTGTTTCCTGAACTGTCTGCACATTGCTTTAGAGGTGCCAGTCAGTATTTTATTTAATAAATTTTCTTTTGATTTATAGCTGTGAAAAGGATGGAAGATGTACATTAAAAAAGAGTAATGGTACATTTGATAACGTTTGTAGTGGAAAAGTAGCAGGTCAGTTTGTACTTAATAACAACAGGTTATACCTGAAAATTTCAGTATTAGAAAGTTCTTCAATTCAATTTCAATACATGCCCTCTCTGCACAAGAACCCTGCATTTACTAAATAACTATTTTACTTACACAGACATACAATTAACTTTTTTGGCAAAACGAAAGTATTTAGTAGGTATTTAGATATCTTAATACCATTTTAGAAATGGTCTAGGGCGTTTTCTCCAATGATTATTAGGTATTATAAAACAGTTTGAAATAGTGTTAAAATCTTTATAAATTGCTTATTTTCTAAAAGAAACTTAAAAAGTTATTTCAGATTTTTTTAAACTTGGCACAGGTCTTATCTTTAAACACCAGAAAAGTTTGTCAATAAAGGAACAGTTCCACTCGGTCTATATAATTTCAAGATGGTAGAAAGTTCAAGATGGTAGAAAGTATTGCAAGTCTGGTGCAAAATTGACAATTAGTACCCCAGTAATTGAGATGTAATTAGTCCTATATCGGATCTTTTATTTTCAAAGGTTTGAACCATCTTGTTGGTCATTACAGTTCATCAAACACACACATGCCAGTCTATGTCTAAATTACAATTTCAAAAAAGTAAATAAAAAAACATTAAAAAACTGCCAAATTCAGTTAAACGTTGTCAACAGAGAAGTTTGACCTGGTGCACCGGAAGGGTAAGCAGCGTCTGTTTGGCTCGTTCCCCCTTCACGTGCAAAATCAAATTTGTGTATGAAAGGAACAATTTGTCTGATCATAAATCTGTTGTTCTGTTTATAATACATTTAGTGTTGAAGGTTACTTTGATGGAAAATGGTATTTGTTTTCTTTTCAGATGTTTCAAAGTGTGAAAATATTACTAACGGATTACCACAAACAGATGGCAATGGTGATTCTAATATTGGTATAATAGTAGGAAGTGTTGTTGGTGGACTATTCTTATTTGTGTTTCTTTTACTACTATTCCTGTTTCTAATGCAACGGAGAAGGAATCAAAGGTCAAGGGGTCAAATTAGAAATAGACCCTTAACCAAAGAATTGTTAGATAGAGTTATGGAGAGAATTATTGAAAGATCTGGTGAAGATGATGCTTATTGCAAAAAAGGTATGTTAATTAAACGCTCATTTAATAATGGTTTTATTTACTAATATATGGTATAGCGGACTTTGTGGTTATTATTTTACTTTATATTTCCGTGAGTCATTACCTAAAGCTGTAGTACTATTAACGGTATAATCTCAAAATTGTCTTCATGTTCGTAGTCATACAGATTGAAGTTCAGCACACACACACACACACACACACACACACACACACACACACACACATTGATAGCATTTGAAGATTTGACGTTTCTTTAATTATCTAAGTATAAATGTAGAAATTTGTCAATTTCATTATTTTATTTTGTAGTATTTAGTGCATCGTTCCGTGAAATTGAAGACAGAATAAATAACCAGATATGGTCCTTAGCTCAGAAATTATACAAGGACCATTATCAAGCTGGGATGTATGAACTTATTGTAGAAAAATATAAAGGTAGGTTAATGCTTTTCTTTAAGCAATATAAAGCTTTAGCACAATGTTGATCTTAAAACCCCGGTGGCTGCTTAGTCTAACGCTTGGCTTATAAATCAGTGTGAGTTTGTATCCCACTTAGGCAGATCTTAGTGCGAGAAAAGTTTTTAGGTCACTTCTTGGAGGCCAAAATGGTAGATTTCTCCAGGCATGAAGTATTTCCTCTGCCATTCTTGAACTGACCGTTTTGATATAAGTGAAGAAACCTTGACAAGACCTTAAACACCATTACTCCAACCCACTTCAATGTTCAAATACATCGTAATGCTATTAATGATTCTTTGATATAAATTTACTCTCTTTGTTTTTGTGTAAAAAATGCGTACTGTTTAAAATTAAATTCGGTATCAATTGTATTATGTAGAAATGTGTAAGTAATACTCAACAGGAAACGGTTGGCTTATATACCTCAGATTTTATGAAAGGAATTTCAGACAAACATATTGTTCTCTCATTGTTTGAGGATTATAGATTGTTTATGTTCTAACTACAAAATATATTGTTTTTATCTTCATTTATGCATATAATTTGTTTTACATGTGTTTCCTTACAAGTTATAATCCTTTCATCTATTTGATGGATTCATCATATACATATATTTATTTTGAAACAAACATCTACTCATATGGTCTTCACATCTTTTTTTGCGATGTAACTCGTTAACTATGGCCTTATTTTAATTGTCTGAATAAATTAAATGACTGATAAGCAGTTGAAAAACGGATCAAAAACTTTATAGTAATTCAATCATCATCTTATGTTTTTGTGCATGTGATAAAACACCTTCCTTGAATTGCTTTGTAACCTGTTATTGTAATTATTCTTAAAGGCAAAGAAAACAAATTTGCTATTAATGGCTATTTGGAAGAATGGAGACAATGGAAAGGTGAAACTCCTCAAGCCATCAGTGATATATTTAGAAGTTTGAAGGAATGTTCAAGAGAAGATATAGTTTATGAAATCTGTAACAAATTCCGGGAAGGTAAATAATTCTTTTAGAAATGTAGCCAATATTATTTAATGTTTAAAAATCTTTTTTTCTGATCTACATTTGTTGTGACAGCATATTTTAAAATTTCTTTCTAAAACAATTATCAATTTGAATAAGTGTTTTTCCCCGAAAATTTTTTATTTCTTTGGAATAGCTTTTTAAAAACTGACATTAGTTCTTTTAGCTTGTTTTTGTTTTTCGTTATTTATTTTTAGCACAAGTAAGGAAAAAGTTTATTTTATTGCACATTAAAACAAAGGCTAACTACCGAGATTCTTACTTTTGTTGTCGTTCGATATATATATAAACAATCTATTTAAAAGATTTTTGGTTTGTAAAAGTGATAGTAAAGTAAACAATAAATGTATTTGATGCTTTGACATTTATATCTTTTAATCCAACTAAAATTGCCTTAGCATTGTTTGACAATCATTAAACCTCCCTGCCCTCTATTAATTTAGACAATTTGATAGTTTACTTTTCAGGAAAAAAGTCTGAGTGACATTTTTTACAATCTGTGTATTATGTGCTAGCTTACTAACAAAATGGTCATTTTTCAGGTTACCCAGAGGTTGTTTTAGATGCTGAGGGACAATTAGAGAATGGCGTAGTGAGAAAAAGATCATCTAATCTCAACTTTTTTGAGAGAAATTTTGGAACATTTCCTTTATGTAAGAAAAAACGTAATAATGATGATGTAGAAAAACAAGAAAACAGAGAAACAAAGGACAAATTACTTGCTTTAGAAATACAATCACGGGAACCAGAACAAGAAATTGGAAACCTTACCCCGCAAGAAGCAGGCGTTATATTCCGTGATAGACCTAGTCCCAGTGCTCCTGTCATAGATGAATTCGGCAATGTCCATACAGATGTGGGCTTTCATCGGACATTGTCTTCTCCAGTTCAGTGCAGTTCGTGATGGTGCTCATATGTGTTAAGGATTGATATAGATAAAACAATGCCAGATATCTAAAGCACACATGCTGAAACTGAACCAATTTAATTGATACACATGTATTACAATCAATATACAAAATAAGTCCATATATTGTAAGAGAGTATGTATGTTGTTAGGAAAAAAACAACAGACAACATTGGTTCTCAATGAATATGTGGAGTAAAATGCAATTGGTGTTCAATAACAAGTGCTCAGCACTTTTTTTTAGTTTTTCCACTTCTTGGAGCACCATTAATGGATTAAATCCTAAGTGACTTGCGTTAAATCATAAAATTGTGTTCCATGGAAGATGCATTTTGCAAGACAAAGACTGTGTTCGATACAGATACTTATTGATGTTTTTTTAACATAAAACATGTTCATATTTATGTTTTTTCTTTTACACTATCTTGCACAATCTTATTATTCCATAAAGACTAAACAGAACAGCTTGGATATTCGTACCCATCTTGTAAATTACGGAAAAATTTAGTATAATCAACGATTGAGATGTTAAAAAAAGCTGCCAAGGTGTAATATCAACTTCACTATGATTCATTGCTTTTTACTGTTTTGCATTAAAAACAAGTTTTCTTATTTGTTTGTTTGTAATATACAAACTTCACGTGAAAACACTGGTTATACAAATATTGCAGTTTATTATTTTGTTTAAACATGTATTACTAAAAACAAATTAAGGATAGGAACTTATTATTGTCGCAGTAATATGTTCGGATTTTTTTTTAAATATTTCATCGATTTTGATGAAGCATTTGCAACACTGTTTTATGCGTTTGAACAAGATTGATATAAATCTTGCTCTGCAAGTGTCTTACGATTGAAATATTATAAAATCATGTCGACACAAAAGCTAGTCATAAAAACGGAAAATACATAAATTTTGTCCACGACAACTTGTATAGCATTTTTATTGCCTTACATTTTCACATATAAATGGTCAATGTATTAGCTTGCACTCACAATGTATTGTTTCAGCAGGTGCTTTCACATTATTAAAACAAATGCTCAATCATTGCCACATTGACCTATGATTGTATAATTGCAAATTTGTAATATAGGTTATATGGGACGAATAGATGATAGATTGCCAAGCAATCACATAATTTGAAAACTTTAATTCATCTTTTTTGTCTGTATTTATTACCACAGAATTTTGAAATTCTTCAATGTTGTAAATAAATCCAGTTGATGCATGAAAGGATAAGGGCGTTTCATTTTTTAATTCTTTTGACTATTAAGGTGAATGTTTTATTGCATTTATTTTGAAACATCATAAAAAGTACCTTAAATGGTTTTGACATATCATACTCCTGTAGATAATCAATTTAAAAATTCGATGCTGAGCTACTAAGGTTTTGTAAAATTGACAAGCGTTCATCTAAATAATATGTTTTCTGCATTTTTACCTTAAGCTGATAAATATCTTTAGTGGTTTTAGAACAGTTATGAAATGAAACATTTATAGTATTTGAATCATCTACATAATATGTTTTCTGTATTTTTACCTTAAGCTGATAAATATCTTTAGTGGTTTTAGAACAGTTATGAAATGAAACATTTTTAGTATTTGAATCATCTAAATAATATGTTTTCTGTATTTTTGCCTAACTCTGAAAAAACTCTCCAAGTGGTTTCGGAACAGTTATGAAATGAAACATTTTTAATATTTGAAACCTTTATTTTAATTTATTTATTAGGTTTCGCAAAGAAATAAATGCTTTATCAATATAAAATAGCTGGAGGAATATAATAAATTTTTCTTTAAGTTTCAAATTTCAAAAAACATATATATCTGTGTTTATTGATTTTCGTCTAAATAATTACATACTACTTACGTATACTGCTCATGTCTGTAACACGAACATTATACTATTACTGTATCTACCGTTTAGCCAGTTACCATGGAGACAGTATTTTCAGAAATGATAACGTTTTCAAGAGATATTGACAAGCGGTTAATGATCATTATGTGTGTTCTTAAAAATGGCGTAACGTGATAAGATCTTTATTGCAAATTGTCAATGCTTCAGGAATAAATATGAGTAAAATGATATCAACATTGGAATATGTTTCCATGAAAATCAATTTTATTCACGAATTGAATGCAATAAAACATCATTTTGTTTTGGCTTTGAATATTTTAGAATTACATGTATTTGTTAAAGTTGAATAATTTTGTTTCTTTTGATATAAGCTGCTTGATATTGTAAAATTGAATGTGCTTTTGGGGCTTTCCCGAAATGCATGTTATTTTGAAATTTAAAGAAAATTATGTTCATTTCTAATTATTTTGTTCAATTATGCAAAATATGAAAAATTAAAATAAAATCAAAAGAAAATAACATTCAAAAACGAAAAATATTATTACGAGAAGGTATAGAAATTGGGAGTTTCTGAAAATCGCTTGATGAATCCAAAAAATATAGATTTGTGATAATTTGAACATCCCTATCTATAATGTAGATGCTCACAAACAATGTAAAATAAGTTTATACGATACCTTATTACCATATGCCAATTTATATAAAATTTTTAGGATGCATGGTGGATTTGTTTTTTTAAAACATTTTCTTATTCTTCAGTTGATGTGTGATGAAATAATATATTTTTAACATACAATAATTTCCGTTTATTTATTTTTCATTAAAGGACCGAGTTAATTAAAACATTCTTTAACATCCAGCATGATTATCTTTATACATTTCACAATTAAACTGAAAAATTAAATGATAGAACCACGCTACGCCAAGTTAGAATTCACTGGTGATTGATTATACTGTGGTCAGAAGAATCACAATGTTTTCTTGTGTCAATGAATAATTTTTCTCTGGTTTGACCTGATTAGCTTGTATTTATTTTCAAAAGAAAGAAAAAAATAAAAGTAAAATTAACATTTCAGAAAAAGACAAAATTTTAATGATTTAATGTATGTATATCATGTGGTATAAAACTTTGCATTTCAGATATTGTTTTATACGAAAAAGATTGTCATCAGGTAACATAACTCGCGCTATTTATACAGATAATTCTGTGTTATAAAATCTAGGTTCATGTTTGTTTTCTTAAGTTCTTTAATGATAATTTACTTTTTGTTCTTTAAGTAGTTTTGTTGTTTTCTTGTTAACATTCCAGTTTTGTTTTCTGTTTTTCGTTGTTTCTCTCTGTGATTAATTTTGCATGCGAATATTTCTTATTGAGTAATGATTGATACAATTTTTGCTTTAGATTTATTCTGTTTATTATAAAAGATGAATTTCTAATGTAAACGCGCCTTTTTTTTGGTTTGAGCAAAATGCAAAATCTGTATTTTCGAGATAATTAAAATTAAGTGATGTAAATAAGATCATTTTTTAGTTTATATAGTATTTAGAGCTAAGTTAAGAATGAGTGGCTATTGATATTTGGGTTAAATGAAAACATGTTTATAAAATATTCTTAAGCGCACGTATTGTTTAATACTTGAATAAATCATGATAAACAAAATTGATTTTTCATTCGTTTTCGTATCATCAAAGCTGCACAATTTTATTAGGATGATTGTATGTATGTTGGTGAGATATATTAAAATGTATTTCAAAAGCCATTGCTAGTAATGATGGTCAGTTATACCTTAAATAATTCGTAAAATTCATTTTTTTTTCACATTTTTCAATTTTTAGGCTTTAAGAACATTGTATATACATTTTATTGTAGATATTTACATATTTTTGGTGTATATTATAAAAGAATCAAACTTCACTTTAATTGATTTTGGTAAAGCATTTAACTATATGTTTATGAAGCTGTCATATATGTTAATGGTTAATCATTGCTTAGCTTAATTAACTAATTATCAATTAACCATTTTAATTAAATGTATTTGCGAATTGTACATTAAAATCATGTATGAAGTTACGCAATGTTGGTTTAATTATTAGCCAAATAAAACTATTTTTAGTACATTGGTGTTAATTTTGTTAAAATTAAGTTATTTGTCCCAAACATATTTTGTTATGTAAGTGTCAGTCATGCACAGAATTTTGATATTTCTTTTTTCAAAAATTCAAAATTCTGCACATGACATAGGACTTATTGTATGCACAGTCATGCACAGAATTTTGATATTTCTTTTTTTTTTAATTCAAAACTCTGCACATGACATAGGACTTATTGTATTGCGAAAATAATGGGGAAGTTTTATTCTTACAAGTATAAATGGGAATGTTAAAAAAATGATGTTCAACGCCCGGACAAATTCTTACACTACTGTCATATACCATTTTTTGAATTAAATCATAAAATACATTCAAAAAATGGATGAATGTATTTTATGATTAAATTCAAAAAATGGTATATGACACTACCATTGAGGTGGTAAGCTTTAGAGTGTCCTTAGAAAAGCCCAGACCTCTGACAAGCGAAACTTTCTAGCACTAGGATCTGCTCAACAAGATTCGAACCTAGGCAGTGAGAGGCAATGTGATTATTGTAGTGGGCGATTTAGATCACCTGGCTACAAAACCACCTCCTATACACTAAACCCAAACAATTTGGCTTCGATACTCTATAAAGGCAATGAAATTGGATATCAGTTGTCTTTGTATATTTTATACGGTGGCACAGAGGTGACATGAAATATATTTTTAGTATTACGTGCGCACGTAGTAACCAATACATGCGCACGTAATATGAAAATATATTTCATGTCACCTCTGTGCCACCGTAATTTTATTATATGTATTAGGATTATATTTTATATCCTGTATAGTTTTCAGGATCTCGGTGATCAGGTGCAAGTATATTAGACACGTGATGATAAAACGTCCAAATGTACCAGTAATTTGATTAAAATATTCTTAACGTTCCTTGTTTGATGTACATTAAATTCAAATTTCATTTTAACCAAGATCATCAAATGTATTAAAAGAAGAATGGGAGATAAGCATTCACCAAAGTAGCAACAATAAGAATGAAGAACAAAACGCATTGACCGCATTTATTAAATTAAAATGTTAGCCGAGGTTTTGTTACCTAACTTTTTAGGTATAAAATATATAACACAAATACCAGTTAAATTTTGATGTGCCAGATGTGCACATTTCGGAAATTCATTCCTCATCAGTGACACTAAGACCGAAAAATTTGATAGATAAAAAACATAAGCCAAACAGTTGAGAATAATAAATCTAAAGTTCCAAAATTATATAAATCCAAATCCAGTTAAGGAATGCATTGCATAAGGGTACAAACCTTAGTTTTGAATAAATTTCAAAATTTTAGACGGCTGAAAATTTTGCTAAATGGTACATTTTCTGACAGCACAAAGTACTGTCTACTGAGTCATGGATACCCTCGGGGAGTTTTACTTCACCAGCAGCGGTACCCGCTAAAAATGAGAAATAACATTTGACAAGTAATCTTTTTATCCCGAACAGGAACTGTAAATTGTCTCTCTGTTAGTGACCTATAAAAGAGGAAAAATGAATTATTACAAAAGCCCTCGTAGATTGTCGAATTGGTAAATAGTTTGAATATAAAATTCTAAAATAATAAATGTAGTCATAAAATGATAAACAAATCTTTTAAATAGACAATTGCATTGTTTTAATTTTTCAAATTCTGAAAATTTACTTTTTTACGAGGTGAAAGAACAGATACATGTTTATAATGATGCTACAAATTAAAAATATTTTGAGGAAAATCAGAAGATAAATATATAACAAATACCTGCTAAATTTTGATGTGCCAGATGTGCACATTTCGGAAAATCATTCCTCATCAGTGACACTAGGGGCCGAAAAGTTTGATAGATTAAAAAACATACGCCAAACAGTAGAAAATTAATGAATCTAAAGTTCCAAAAATATGTGAATCCAAATCCAGCTAAGGAATGTTTTGCATGAGGGAACAGACCTTATTTTAATATAAATTTCAAAAATTAAGACGGCTGAAAATTTTGCTAAATGGTATATTTTTTGACAGCACAAAGTACTGCCTACTGAGTTATGGATACCCTCGGTGAGTTTTACTCCACCAGTGGCGGTACCTGCTCAAGGGGAAGTAAATATCTAACAAATACCTGCTACATTTTGATGTGTCAGATGTGCACATTTTTGAAAATCATTCCTCATTAGTGACACTAGGGGCCGAAAAGTTTCATAGATTAAAAAAATGCGCCAAACAGAAGAAAAATAATGAAACTAGAGTTCCAAAAATATGTGAATCCAAATCCAGCTAAGGAATGTTTTGCATGAGGGAACAGACCGTAGTTTTAAATAAATTTCAAAAATTAAGACGGCTGAAAATTTTGCTAAATGGTATACTTTCTAAGAGCACAAAGTACTGCCTACTGAGTTATGGGTACCCTCGGTATATAAATAATATATAGTTTGTGGCAATGAGCAGAAAAATCAAGAAAACTACAGTAAAAGACAAATTAGGAGACACAAATTTTCTGTTTACCGAATAAAGAACTCCCAAGTTTATTTAAACACCATAATGCCAAAAATGATGTTCAATGATTTCGTAAGAGTGTAGAGCGTTTAAAATTTCAAAGCAAGTCGACGATTGCAGCCGAATATTTGAATAAAAACTGTTTTTCATTTCTTCAGAGACATCAGTCAATGAACAAATTTTGTTATATAACGATAAAGCAAATTATTTTACAACTTGATTTTCACAACACTGACCACAACAACAATAATTATTATAGCTTCTTTTTTCTCATTTTATTATTTATTTTACATAATTGCATTACTCATGGGAAGGAATTGGTTACTGATTAAATCTCTAATGATATACCAAGACTACTCGATGTTTCCGTCGTTATTGACAACAGCTAAATCGTGGTGTGCAATCAAGTGTCATTAGAAATTTTACGAATTGCCATGAAAAAGGCAGAATTCTACATTAAATTATATATATATATATATATATATATATATATATATATATATATATATATATATATATATATATATATATATATATATATATATATCTTTATATGATTTAACGGGTTAGAACGCTATAAAATCTGCGTGGTTCTTAAATGTCCTTGGTGATAAGTTTCGAATGCTCATATCTTTGAAAAATATCAAAAATTGGTTTGTAGAAGTATATATAATTCAATATAATTTAAAATTAAGCCGTCGTAAAGTTTGGGTAATTGTTAATAAATAGCCTTTCATGAGCATTTTATAACGTAAAGTATTAAAAAAAATCAGCTAATTACAACAAACGTTTTAAATATCCTTGAAATAACTTTTTACATAGACTATATTATAAAAGAAGAAGAAGAAGAAAAAGAAGAAGAAGAAGAATAGCACGTGATAACATTTGAAAAACTTGAAAATAAGACAATAATCATCTAGACATCCACGTTTTTCGGATGGGAGATCAGGTATATAATGTTAATACACGTTAAAACATTTAAAAATATCAGTTTCAGCTTATAATTATAATGATGAGGATTCTATAATGAGCCAAATCCAGAACAAAGGGATACAATATTTACTTGTAGAACATAAAATAAAAGTTTTGTTTAGTTAAGTGGTTGTTTATATTCAAATGCTAGTTGTCAAACTAATATTGAAAATAAACCTTTGATTGGTTCCAGAGAGAGAGAGAGAGAGAGAGAGAGAGAGAGAGAGAGAGAGAGAGAGAGAGAGAGAGAGAGAGCAATTACACATCCAGAATGTAGTTTCTTTCCTTACTTTTCGTGTGTTTAAAAGAATTGCATCATCACTCATGTCGTGGAAAGAAACTGATTTACTGATAAAATGTTTTGATAATAAACAAAGACTACTTGTTACACCCGTTGTTAATGATAATAGCTGAAATCTCGATGTGTAATTTAGTGTCATTAGAAATTACATGAATTGTTTGTAACAAGGTAGAATTCTACACAGAAGTATATATATTTAGACGGTTTGTGTTTTTCTCAACTTACATACTCAGCATTGTTTATCATTGTTCTATTTGACGTTTTGGAATGTTATAACATCTACCTGTATTGTACGATTTGACGGTTTAGAACGTTAAAAAAATCTATGTGCTTCTAAACTGTTCTAGGTGATGTATTTGGAATGCTAAAATCTTTGAAAAATGTCAGAAATTGGTTGTTTGAAATATTTGTGATTAAAGAGTGTTGAAGGCTATACCGTTTTAAAGTTGAAATTTCGGTTATCATATAACCATTTTTTGAGCATTAAAAATATTTAAATAAAATAAAACATTCACAATTTCGATCATCACCAGAAATTTTTTTTACACTTTTTCGAACAACTTTTTAAGAAATAGCACTTCACAATATTTTCAAACAAAATACTAGTAATTACCACTTGAACATTAACGTTTGTCGGGTGGTAGATACGATATATCATTGTATAATGGATAAAAGCTTCTAAAGATAAGGTTTGTTGCAGCTAATTGACAAGTACTTTGCAATGGGCAGAGTAGCTAGGACAAGCAAGAAGCACAAATTTCAAAGTCAATGATTTGAATACCCTGATAGACAAATACCTATAGGATGGTAGAAATTTTATATTTCAAAAGTTATGTGTCAAACAAATAGTCGAGTTAAACCTTTGTCTAAAACATTTAGAGTTACAATTCAATGAAAACAATTATATTCTCTTTATAATTTTAACAACACTGACTATAAAAAAATTATATTTCTAGCACTCGCAACCACACAACAGTGTTTTCTTCTTCTTTTTTTTTATTTTATTTATTTTTTTATTTCATTTTTGTTTGTTTGTTTGTTTGTTTGTTTCACAATATTGCATCACTCGTGACATTAGAAGAATCTGATAACTAACTAAACCTTTAATGATACACAAAGACTACTCGTTGTTTCTGTTGTTAATGACAACAGCTGTAAACTCGATGTTCAAACGTTTTGATTATTCCTTTTTATCTTTCAAATTTTTCGGAATTAGTATCACTGATGAGGAAAGAATTTTAGTAATGTACAAATATGGCACATTAAAATTGATCCGGTATTTTTGTTAAAAATATTAGTATGTTGTTAGTTTAAAGTCATTATTGTGCTATACAATGAACCTAAACAACCTCTAATTACAATATTTTAATTAAATTTCATCCCACCTATTATTACCGCATTTTTGTGCACCTGTTACATAGCTACCATGAATAACGGAAAAAATATGTAGCATTGTAAAAGGTACTTGGGTGGTTTACTTTTGCACAAGGTTGCTGGATTTATCTCCCTTGGCATTCTTTTTTTCATACTTTAAAGACGTGTTAAAATGTTGATGTTAAAGTTTTTGTGTTTAAATGTTAATGGTTTTTCGTGCTATACGGCACTGTACATTAATCTTTATATTGTTGCGATTTAATCGAGGACACATGAATGCAAGATGCTTTTTGTGAAATTCAAAAATCATATAACTTTTATATAACTGTTTATTGATATTTCATTGATCGAGTTGTGAAACCATTATTTCGTGCACTTGTAGTTATGATAAATAGTATTAAGATGTTTGGAAGAAGAAGAAAAATAAATAAATAAATAAATAAATAAAGACAGAAAGAAACCACTGAAGCAATGGTCGGTAAGAGTAACTGGATGATTTTATTTTTTTTTTTTTGCACAAGGTTGCTGGATTAATCTCCCTTGCCACTCTTTTTTTCCAAGCTTCAAAGACGTGTTAAAATGCTTATCTCTGTTGCAAGTTAATTGTTTTTCTTTCTGCATCCATCGTTAACAAAATGAAGTTATACCTAAATAAATATTTCCAAAGACATTGCATCGATGAAAAAAATGTTAAGATTTGATGAAAAAATAATTCTTACTTTATTTTGATTTATTTATTAAATTTTATAAATATTATCGTTTTATCTGACAAAAACGTTGTTAAAGTTTTGGTTTGTTTAAAATGAATTGCTTAGATATTTATATAATTAATTTCTAACTTCATATTAAAACCAAATATTTGACTTAAAATCTCCCGAATTAACGATTTACATACATGTATATGTTAGTGTATTGTTTATTTCAAGTCTTAATTCTGCAAATGTCTTTGCATGTTGAACCTTTTCATATACTTGTCATTACATATACACGTGTAAAAATGTTGTGAAAATAAGCATTATAATCTAACCTCAACAATATTTATTAATAAAAAAACATTTGTATTGTTTAATTATTTTTTGCACAAGGTTGTCTCCCTTACCACCTTGCATTTCACGCTGGCACCAATATTATTATTATTGTTATTATTATCAAATTATACAATTTGTTGCAATTATTTTGGAGTTTAGCAATATAAATATAATATATGTTGGCTTTAGACTAAGGAATTGTCAAAAAAAAAAGATTAAGTAAAGATGATACATGTCAAATATAGCTTTTATTTAACATCTCTAAAAGTTTTGTATTTATTTATTTATTTATTTATTTATTTATTTATTTATTTATTTATTTATTTATTTATTATGCAAGGTTCTATAGAAAATGATTAAAGGCAATCCAGAATTTTTCCATATCTGACATCTGAGTAAAATTTAAAATGCATTTTTAATATTTTCATAATATCTTGAACCGGATCCAACATCGATGCAGTTTCCAAACCAAGACAGTGTAAGGTAGTGTTATCCTTGTTCAGGTCTCCAGAACTTTTTGAAAGATCCCCATATGCCTGCACTACTTTCGGGCGACACAATCCCATATTTACCTCAAATCAATGCTATTAATTACAACAGGTGTCGCTCTATTGTTTCTATATAAAGGAATATATTGATTCGTTAACAGTCACAAGATGCATATCGCTTTTTATATGCAAATCATTGACTAAAAATAAGCTTTGTCTATCAGAGTGAATAGGGAAGTTAAAAATATACTTCATATTCTTTTTTAGTTTTAGATGCTCTAAGTTTACGGATCAGGTAAAAAGAAAGATATAATAATAATAATAATAATAATAATAATAATATAATATAATATATATATATATATATATATATATATATATATATATATATATATATATATATATATATATATATATATATGCAGAATATAATAGATGGTTTAAGTTGCAATCAAAGGGAAAACTTGATCGGAAATTCAAATACTGCTTCATTTAATATCCTCGGGATTTCCTGTAAATCTACGTTTGCGGTTGCTTTATCTCTTTTCGGACAACAAACTGAATTGGCTAGCAATACCTGCAATCAGTAATGAAAAATGATAAGTTGAAGAAAATTTAGTTGGTCTGTTCGATATTAAAACCTAGCGTGAGTGAGCAAGGCGAGTTGAAATTGAGTTATACTGCCCCAGTCAAGATGGTTTGTTTTTAAATCTATATCGGTTTGGTCAATTCGGAAATGGCAAAGAAAACCAGAATTGCTCGAAAAACCATCGACCTTAGACAGGTAACTTGACATACATTGTACTTTCTCATAGTAGACATCTCGAATGGAGTTTAAATCACGGCGGCGATAGGGACGCTGTCGTAAGCTAGCGCTTTAGAACATTCAGCTACTGAGTCCACCCAATCAACTTATTTCAAGGTTTTTGATCGTTTGGTTTTAAAGTTTCTATTAAAGATTTTTGATAAAAAGTTCTGATCAAAGTTTTTGATGATCAAGTTGTAAGCGATACTTTCGACCACTCTTAATTTAATACCTCCGTAAGTGGGAGGAGGTCGTGGGTTTGAACCTCGACCGGGTCTGACCCAAGACCGTGTAGGCATGGCACGAGGAAGAATCCGGCTGTATAATGTCATTATCGCAACGCACGGGCAAAATTTCTGCACTTTCGCCTATAGCTGGCGATGCCTCGATATAATTTAAATATTCTTGATTGGGACGTTAACACCATTACCCAACTCAACTCTCATTTTAATATAACTCACCTATACATTTATAAATGTACATATATATATGATATATAAATAACCGTGTTTATCAGTTTAAATTATTTATTTCAAGTATTTATCTAAATATCTATTTGTATTTAAGATGCAATTTGAAAAAAATCTAGCACCTGGGATTTGTATATTTTGTGTACATTTAAAATTATTGCAGAATGTACAAAATTGTGATTGCTTTTCTAAATTCACAATGGCAACATAGAAGGATTGCCTCAGTTTAATAACAAGTATAAAGTAAAAACCAATGTATCGACCAATAAAATCAATAAATAGACGTAAAATGCTCTCTCTCTCTCTCTCTCTCTCTCTCTCTCTCTCTCTCTCTCTCTGGGATTTGACTTCTTAATAAAGGAGACAACCATTTCTTTAGCTCTCCAATGAATATTTCCTCGATTTAAACATAAAACTACTCCGTACTGCTACACATACTTGTATAAAACTAACTGCATTCTAGCGCTAAGAAAAAAGTTTATAACCAAAGGGTTGTTTTGCACGGCTTGAATTTGTATAAAACTAACCGCATTATAGCGATAAGGAAAATGTTTTGTTTTGCACGACTTGAACTTGTTCAAAAGTAAATATAACAGGAAGTTTTTAAATCCAATTGACGGCTTCATCTGTTTGATCTTAAGCCGACTACAAGCTTACAGCAAACTGTTAAAAATATAGAAACAGTCGAATTCTGAAACTCAGGATGTCACCTTGACTACTGGCGCGATCGAGCATACGGAAACTGTTTTAAACTGCAAGCGTTCCTTTTGCTGGCTTTGTTTTTGATCAAGCGAATTGAAACAGGCTAAGTGTTACACTCCGAACGTCACCTTGACCATTGGCACGACAACGCTTTTCTCATAGAAAAATCCATTTAAGTTGATGATAGCTGTATATATTTTTGCGTCAACCCTCATATTTTATCCTCATAGTAATGACAAAATAATATTTTGCATATTCAAAAAACGTAATGCGTAGATTGTAAAAACACGTTTTTCTAAAGTCACATTTTAAAAAAAAGAAAGACGACTGCAGTTTGTTTAAAAAGTGAAATTATCAAACGTTTTGTCCAAATAAGCTAATAAATAGATACATAATGCACATTGTCCCTCCGAGTTTTTACTATTTTATGAATCGAAAAATAGCTTTTGTGAGCTTGTTCTAGTGTGTTCGGTTCACTCTTGCCTTCTCTTGTTAAAACATCCCTGGTAGTACAATATACTTTTATGCGAGTAACAAATTAAAAACAACAAGGAAATGTAAAAATCAAAGCGTTATTTTGATTGGTTATAGTTCAGAAGGAGTCGTCACACGCAAATGTTAAAAATCCAATCGAAACTTCGCTTATTCTTCTTGATCAGAAGAAAAACACCAAGAAATCTTTTTAAAAATACAAGCGCTCCTCTCGCTAATTTAACTTTCTTTAAGCATTTTAGAAGCAATCAACAAAACTTCAAACGCCACTTACTACTAGTATTTGCGTAGTCTAACCTTTTCCAACATAACACATTTATAGAAGATGGGCATTTCTATCATTTAACGTCAAACACCCATATTTTATCCTCATCGTAACAGGAAATTAATATTTTGTTGGTCGTCTGCAGGTAAACAATGATTTCTGGATGCTCAATATTATCTCTATCAATAGATATCTCATTTATAACCTCACCTTTGGAACTAATTTGATAAACTTTGCGACCATAGAAACACGCCGTTAGCAAACTGTTTTTAAAGACACAGATTCCCTTTGGACCACCAAGTACCGATGCTTCCCACAGTAATTGGTGAGTTTGCGATTCCTTGTTGTAATAGATGCATTGTACCACATTGTCACCGCAATTTGCTATGTACAAACGTTTATTTTTGTCTATAGCAACATGTTTTGGAATATCTAAATCTGTTCCGACTTCATTTTTCTCCGTTATAGCCCATTGAGCACGTCCATTTTCGTCTAGTAATTCTAATGATTTCGGGCCGCTTGTTGTTCCAAGCGTAACGCCATATTCTCCACTTTCATTGGTTATGCCATATCCTATTCCATGCAATCGGAATGTTTTCTTTAATTGGCTAATAATATCACCATTGACAACAAAGAAATGGATTTCGTTTCCGCAAGTTACCGCCAGTTCCCCATCTGACGTGGCTGTAATCCCAGCGCCTTTACGTTCCATTTTTAGTTCGGAAACAAAAATAAATTCGTCGTCAAAAAGTTTTAACTTCTGATTTTCCATGTCCAATGCAACCGTTTTCCCGTCGGATAAACAAACTAGCCCACCGATCCATGGTTCAGTGGAATCTGATTTGGTGCGGGTCTTGAATTCTTTACTATATTCTATGGATAATTTTTCCATTTCTGAATTAGATACACCATTACGGTGATCTTTACTTTCAACAGACATGGTACGGAATGTCTGACAATTCTTCAAAATTAAGGTTACTTCCACGAAACTTTATATGGTAACAAAATATAGGGTCAAGTCGATCATTTGGCTTCTTGTAATATCCTCACCTTTTATGCTAAAGACATTGTCAAATATGATTTTATGAGATTATAAGAACAGGGTCAAGTATATCATTAATATTAGCTCCGTGGGAAGTCCTTTATTGTGAATATTTTCCTTCAATAAAAAGAAATTATTACTCCACTTATTACTGAATTATCTGTAGAAAATTGGCAGGTAATATATCCATTTTTATGACAGGTATGCTCTGGAGAACTTTGTCTGTAAATATTAAATGCATAGATAATTAGAAATTAAAGTGGTTGAGGCGATACGTTGATAGTGGTAATAAATATTTGACCATTCTTGTTTTGCAAACACTAATTCGTGTGCTTTTTAAATCTTTGTATTAAATAAATGTATTTTTGTCATGACTCATAATTTTCTATAAATACTAAATAAATAAATAAATAAATAAATAAATAAATAAAATGAATGAATGAATGCAGAATGAATGAATGAATGTGAGTGAATGACGTGTGTGTGTGTGTGTGTGTGTGTGTGTGTGTGTGTGTGTGTGTGTGTGTGATGCATTTGAACTTTTATAATATTACAAAATAAATACAAAAAGAAAAAGCTGTAGAAAATAGCACATTGCAAAAAATAAAGTATTCAAAAAAAAAAAAAAAAAAAAAAAAAAAAAAAAAAAAAGGGACATGATTTTAATTTAAATATTAATTAGACTATTAATTAGATAAAATAGAAATATTTTATTCTGATTTACATTATTTAATCTTGAAAATTATTTTCTAGTTGAAAAAAAAATCAATGGAATAATTGAAAAATGTGTGATTTTCTTTAACGTTCGAGTTTATATATGTCTGTCTGGGAAACAATATAAACGTACATGTAACTTGTTGGAAAATGGTCGAGATGACAAAAAAATATGGGACAGTTGTCCATCGCATAAGATCAATAAAATTTTCATGAATCATTAACTCCATAACAGATATGTGACATACAAAAGGCCTCATTAATAAAGTTGACGATTTATTACACCAAGAGCAAGGGCAATTTTAGCGTATATATATGTATACCTATATTGTAAATTTTAACATTTTGTGATATGCATTTTTTATTTAATATCAATTCATATATATCTGGGTTTTAAATTTTGAAGTCACACATGTTTAGAATTTGTGTTGTTTATTTAGTGTCGAGTTCCACGCTTAAGTCCGGTTGATATGAAATATTAATAATAAAACTTTTAGTAAAGGTTATATTTTATTCCTAAATGATAAAGAAATGAAATATTATAAATTATACGAAATTTAAGATTGTTAAACAAGAATTAAACTCATAGATCAATCAGTCTCCTGCTAAATAAATATAATAATTAAGAGGCTATTTTTACCCAACAACAACAACAACAACACGACGACAACGACGACGACGACGACAACACAACAACAACAACAACAACAATAATAATAATAATAATAATAATAATAATAATAATGTCATGTGTCGAATTTTGAATAAAAAATGTGTCAATCGGTTTATTTAATGAAAATTGAAAAGTAGGACATGACAGACTTTTGGAGAGAAAACCGAAGTGCCAGAAAAAAAAACTAATGACCTTTGGTAAGCGCTCATACTGCTAACCTTTTTCTTTATATTACGATCTGTCTCGAGTGGGATTCGACTTAAAGAGTGAAGGGCACTGTGATCCGTAAGCATTTAAGACCATTCAGCCAGCGAATCAAATACCTACATGTGTATCTTTAAATTAAGATGAATTTATTTTATACCTCGATATCATAAAATGGGAATCATTTTTTCATAAAGCATGGATTAGGGCTTATCTAAGACTTGATTGTTCAATAACGTTTTTTAAAATTATATTACTGCATTTAACACAAATTATGTAAAAGTGAATGCATAATTAAACATTTGTATTACACGTATAAGGAAATTCCTTATTTAAATAAATTTTAATCGATTGTATATATTAAAGCCAGATAAATCATTAATGAACATACCAAACAATATATTGTGTGTATTCCTTTGTCATGTGATTTTCAGTACATTTACCCAATGTTTTAAAATAAAGACTGAAATTAATAATAATAATAATAATAATAATAATAATAATAATAATAATAATAGTGATGATGATGATGATGATGATGATGATGATGATGATGGTGGTGGTGATGGTGGTGGTGGTGGTTTTGGTGGTAATGATAATATTAATAATAATAAAAATAAAAGTGATAATAATAATAATAATAATAATAATAATAATAATAATAATAATAATAATAATGATAATAATAATAATAATAATAATAGTGATGATGATGATGATAATGATGATGATGATGATGATGATGATGATGATGGTGGTGGTGATGGTGGTGGTGGTGGTTTTGGTGGTGATGATAATATTAATAACAATAAAAATAAAAGTGATAATAATAATAATAATAATAATAATAATAATAATAATAAACATATCTTGGCAATCTTAGTGTAATAAAATACTTCATACAATGGCAGGACATACCGATTGTTAAATGCCGGAATTTCATTAAAATTTCATAGAAGCACATGGTTTTATTACAACTATCTTACATATTTTTTTAAGACTTCCTTTGACTCCCATTAAATTTTAATGTAATTTTAAAATCATTTTTTTCTCAAAAATGTTGAAAATAGCTTGATTTCGTCAATTTGAGGCCGCTTTATTTGAAAATAAATTTTAGTGGCGAATACAAACGTAAGTCTTTTCAATACTTCACCGTAATAGGGTTCGTTGTTTAGATCCGTTTAATGTTTACAAAATCACAGTTCAGTGATCAGGTAATAATCAAGATGTCAATCACTATATTTATCTCGCTTGACGTCAAAAATTTAGTAAGTAAACCGTTATTTTAAAATCAAAATCTGTAATACGTACCTCGATACCTCTCAGGTCGGATTCAAACCTGAATCTAGTTCAAGTTTACGCTAAAATGGTTGTTATTGATTTTGTTATGAAGTGAAAATGACTAAGTTCAAGTACAATTATACATTATAATATAATTAACCGGCGTATTCATACCTTGAAATCAATTACCTGCGTAATTAAACCATCCACTTCCTTATTTCTTTATCGTCCAATATATTTCTGTGACAGACTCGGAGACGTTGATCTTTTATTTTAGGTTAATTTTCTTATCCGTTTACTTCAAGGTCCAATGCTTGTCGAGAACCGTCTAAATAAAGCCCGAGTTAATATTTACATTTTTGTACACAATAAAAACCGGTTTTTTTACAGATTTTAGACGATCCTTTAGCCTGTACGAGCAATCTCGTGATCATGTAATTCTATGCTTTGATAGATATATCGTAAATACACCCTGTTATATCATTTAACAGTTAATGTTGCCTGGGACAAAATCGCACGGGTACGCATACACTAAGTACATTTAAATTGATTAATCGATTAAGTGAACTTAAAGCATTTTATGCATACATGGGATTTTAAACTAGCTAAGTAGCAAAAACAAGTCCGCAGAAGAAGATTTGGTGGTGTGTAGATGCTGTAAATTCTGCACATGGCATTTTTTGAAAACATTCAAAATTTTGCACATGACAATGCTCCTAATATTTAGCCTTACTAGCAAACTTCTGAAAGTTGCGTGCTTTTGTTATGTTAAACAAAACATAGTACAAGTATACGAAAAATAAAATTCCCATTTTTCTTTTCATTTATTGATTTTTTTTTATTTATCTATTTATTTATGTTTAAATTATTCTTCAGAAAGCAAAAAAAAATAAATAAATAAATAAATAAATAAATAAATAAAAAAAAAAAAAAATAAATAAATAAATTAAAAAATAAATAAAAATTCACATGCTAGGTAAAAAAATGTCAAATTTAAAACTTGTGGTCATATGCTACCAACTAGCGAATAACACCTAGAATAAAACGTCCTTTACAATTTCCATGGCAAAAATAACGATAACAATAATCATAATGAAGAATTGAGAAATTACAGTCAACTCGCAACAGAAGCATAATTATCTTGCAAAGTATAATCGTCTTTCGGAGCCTGGGTGGCTGATAGGTCTAAAACGCATTTATTAATCACAATGCCTCTCAACGCCTAGGTTCGAATCCCACTTCTGCAGATGTTAGAGTTTGTCAGTTTGTTTGTCAAAGGTATGTGGGTTTCTCCAGGTACTCCGGTTTCCCCCACCATTCCAGAACTAAACGCCTTGATATAAGTGAAAGAATCTTGGCTGGTTCGTTATACCCATTAATACCAACTCAAAAATAAATTTTCTTTAATTTTTAATAAAAATGCCGTTATATATGACGTATTTGCAAGCACAGAACAACGGCCAACATACGTACCGCGACATACGGAGCTAGAGGTTAACGCTGTTTCGGAGCTTGATGTATTTGATCAGGAAGATGATAAAATAGTCCCGATTAAGAATATTTCACATACATGTATATCGTATCGTCAAGGACTATAGGTAAAGTGGCAGATATTAATAGGGACACAATGAACACATTTAAAATCATTGTGAAGTATGATGACGACAAACTACTTGAGGATATTTTGTTTTATTTTTTGACGTTTCTGTTTTACATTTTAAAAAAGTACAAACTTTTTAAAAACTATTTTCGACGCTGTTCTAGTCTTCAGCCTACAAAAACAAATAAATCACAATTTAGGAATACGTAACGGTTATTATTTCTTAAAGGGATAACTGGTGGCAAAAACTTCGGTTGTTTATATGTGTTACTGATAGGTTCAATACGTATTTTTTTTTAAAAACTTGATTTTTCAATCTGCAATTATATTATTAATTAGACCATTTTAGGTGGTAGAAAAAACTCGTTGATTCTGATTTTCATTTGAAGTACATTTACGTTGATTTGTAAATTTGTGGATCAGGATAATCACAAAAAAAAAAAAAAAAAAAAAAAAAAAAAATGAATACTAGAAAACCACGAACAGAATATAGTTAAGAAAATGAGTATGTTAGAAATACCCATCCAGGATGTAATCACAGTTACAAAGCCCAAATGAGACATTGCAACGGCGAAAATATAAATGAGAAAATTAACTGCAACTCACCAACTATAACCGGAAATCCAATCGTAATCCATTGTGATGGTTTATATGTAACTAAAGTATTAAAAACAAATACGAAATGGTTTGTGTGAATGGCGACAGTATGATTTTCTTAAAATTCTGTCAAACCTTATATTTGAATATGTGTCTAATTAACATAAATTTGTTGCCATGAGCTACCTTTTTTGAATTGTATTATTTTATAAAAAAAAATTGTTTTGATATTCTTTTAAATTAAAAATCATATTTTTTTTTTTACTTTTACGTAAAGTAACATTTATTCAAAAAAAAATTCTAGGTTATACATTTTTTCTATAAAAGTATATTTTTGTAAAGATTTTTAGAACCTTTTTACGTAACATGTCAACTTTAAATTAAGTTACAACTCGAGTTTATTCATGCAATATATTCTTTTCGACATTATCTTTATTTTTAGTGATATTGTTTTAACAAATAAAATAACGTCGTTTATTAAAGCTCAAGTGACGTTAAAAATAAATAAATAAATAAATAAATAAATAAATAAATAAATAAATAAATAAATTACTTACTGCCGATATAATATAACACGGATTCCAGTATATTAATTATATTTCAAAAATGCATTTTTGATTGTTCAACATAAACTAGATAAATCCAGATTTATGTCAAATTATTCACAAATATACAAATTCATATAACAATATATATACCTGTTCGTTTTATTGTCATCCATTGTGAGGGAAATGCAGCTACAAAATATGAAACAAAAATTTTTAGAATTTATTGGAGTAGAGTTAAGTGTATTTTTCGCCCAAAAAAGATTCTTAAACATATATTAAGGCGGTCAGCTCTGGGATGGTGGAATAAATCAAAATTCCGGAAAAAACATACATTCGACAAGCAAACTGGCAAACATTTTTGCACTAGGAACTGTCCGGTTCCTACTTTGGTGTTGAGAGGAAATGTGTTTCTTTAGGTTGAGGTTAAGAAAACTTGAATTCTCAATAATTTGTACGGTATCTGGTAAAAATCGAGAGTATTTTGAACAAAAGATACTTGTTATTTTCAATTAGAGCATTGTTAATTAATTCGTCAAAACATCACAGATGTGAAATAGCGGCGTTGTAAAAACCACCCTATGTCAAAAACCAACTCATGAACATACTTCTAACTGCGTTCAATCAGAAAATAATATTTTAGCTCACCTGACCATGTGAGCTTATGGCATAGCACTGTGTTTATGTGCATGCGCGAATGAATGTATGCAAGCGTAAGCGCATGCATGCGTCGTTAACACCTATTATCGACTTCTCCTCCAAAACTACTGATCAGATTTCAATTGTACTCGGTAAGAAACATGTATTGGCCGGTGCACATGGCGTTGCCATGGCTAAGAAAACTGGGCCAAGGTGACGTTCGGATGCAAAAATCTTTAACAATCTTCTTAAAAATCTTTTCAGTCATTTAACAACAATTCTGGGCCCAGTTTCACAATCATTCACTCAATGAAGTGTACACTAAACTTATATTCGAGAATATTTCAATGACAATTTTTAAGACATTACACAGTCAAAATTGAATATCTTATATGACATCTAAATTGTTTAGTGTAGTTTTGTTGATCAAATCAAAAAACTTAATTTTTTTAAGATAATGATGAGCAAAATATGGCGAAATCTGAGTTGAGTGAATGATTATGAAACTGGGGCCAGATCTAAAAGATTATCACAATTGTTTCAGACTACTACGTACTTGATGTGAAAATTTGCACTTGCTCTGTAGTCTTGAAAAGTTAATGGCATTCACAAGAAGCAGTTTAAGACTTACTTGTGGTAGTTGGAGTTGTTGTCGGTTTAATGGTTGGTTTTGTCGTCGGTTTCGTGGTTGGTTTTGTCGTCGGTTTAGTGGTTGGTTTTGTCGTCGGTTTAGTCGTTGGTTTTGTCGTCGGCTTAGTAGTTGGTTTCGTGGTTGGTTTTGTTGTCGGTTTTGTGGTTGGTTTAGTTGTTGGTTTTGTCGTCGGTTTTGTTGTCGGTGTAGTAGTTGCTTTCGTGGTTGGTTTTGTCGTAGGTTGTGTTGTCGGTTTAGTTGTTGGGTTTGTCGTCGGCTTAGTAGTTGGTTTCGTGGTTGGTTTCGTTGTAGGTTTAGTTGTTGCTTTCGTGGTTGGTTTCGTCGTCGGCTTAGTGGTTGGTTTTGTCGTCGGCTTAGTAGTTGGTTTTGTTGTTGGTTTCGTTGTTGGTATGGGTGTTGTGGATATCGTTGATGACACGGTAGTGGTGCTATCACACTTGCAGTTAGGTGGGTTTAAACCAAATACAGCTAAAACAGAAGTGGATTTTTAAGGTTAAAGTTCACAGAAGATAACTGACGACAGACAACTTCACGAGTCAGAGTTATTGCTATCATGCACACTGTATCGTGTCGCTCAATGCCGAAAAGTAAATCTTTGTGGAACAAATATAAAATTTGTATCATTTATTCTTTTTAGTCAAAATTAAATCTAACTAAAATTTTAACATCTTATTAAGAATAAGATTTAAATTAAATCATCAATAACGTCCCTTACTTTTAAGAAAAATATTTCCTGTTGTAGTAAGATACCCATTACGTATTGACGCAGGATGCGATATGGGAAAAATATCAAACTACCAATCGTGTGAGATTGATTTGTGTCATATTCGGGAAACATGAACGATTTAAATAAGTAAGCTGAAAAACTTCACTCCCTTTATATTGAGATAACTCTGAAGACGAGTACGAGAGACATTTTTTTTTTAAATTCTACTTTTTTTTTTTTTTTTTTTTTTTTTTTTTTTTTTTTGTTTTCAATTTGCCTTAAAATTGTTATACATGTATTCCATTGCAAATTACTTAATTTCAGTGTTATATTAGCAATATGCACAATGGCAGGTTATGGTCATGTACTCTTTTGAACATAAAAAGCATCTTTTTTGTATTAAAGTAAACAGTTATTCATTGTATCTTACTAAAATCTGGTAGATTTCCTTCTATGATTGTTGCGGGAACAGTTTATTGTTTTATTTGAGTATGGTGTTTTAAAATACTATTCTATAAAATTAATAAAAACAATTTGTTGTTCGAGAGTGTGACTTCAATTTTTTCGAGAAGTAAATGTGGTTTACACGACGGTTTGAATATTTATTTTTTAGCCAGTGTTTCATGAACATGATCAAATTCATGAAGCGTTCATGATAAAACTACATCATTGAAAAGCAGTCCTTTGTCGGGGTGTAAGCTCTGAAAACCATTCCAACAAAAGTTCTCACATGTTAAAAGTAATTTTTGAGTTAGATTTTCCTATTTTTTAAATTTAACTTTTAAATGTAACACTTACTAAACAAATGATTGATGACGTATTCTCGACATTGTCCGTGGGCATCTGACAAGTGCCGCCATGCTGAAATACAATCATTAATTCTTCATGTGGAATTACATACAAATGGATTTGTGTTTTAGGTTCTTTCAATTTTCTTCACTTAAATCGAATCGATCATTTATCGGATGACAGGAGAAACAACAATATTGGCCCTGTGTTCTACTGTCCAAACTGAATACAAGCATTTCAGCTACCTATTATTTTTAAAAAATATGTCAAAATTGTTTATGTTCAGTTCCCTCTTCTGAAACACAACTTGTATGAAACAAAACAGTTCATGCACATTCACGAACGAATAATGCAAATCCATTTTCAATCAAATGTCATTTTTTTATTTAAAGGAAGTTTTTTTTCAAAGTTGTTGGAAATGCCTCCCTCCCCAAACACCGAAAGGTTATATAGTTTCAAATAAATCTGACAAGTATCCTTATATAACCAGGCATACAATTTGGTTCTATGATAGAATAAGTCCTAAAATATTCCTTTCGAGATTTCATCCATCAAGATTCTTAGTCAGGTATGCCCAACCAACTGTAGTGGTCCATTTTTGCATTTAATCTCAACCAATTTTATAAAAACAAATTGAAGCATGTTAAAGCTTATAAAACTTACCGTACCAATGACTGATGCAACCATCTTTCTGGAAAACATCCATTAGCTCTGAACAGAAGATAAAAAGAATTAGATCTCTCTCTCTCTCTCTCTCTCTCTCTCTCTCTCTCTCTCTCTCTCTCTCTCTCTCTCTCTCTCGCGTTACCGCCTTGGTGGCTGAGAGATAGAGGTTCACATCCATCTATCTATCTATCTATCTATCTATCTATCTATCTATCTTTTTCATATTTTTTTTTACTGTTTGTGGATTGGTGGATATTTCAGATATCGTTCGATTGTTTTATTGTTTTTGTTCAAAAAATCATTTAACTTAACTTAAGCTTGACTAATGGTAATATACATAGACAAATTACATAGTGTGTTCATAATTGACAATCTTATTAAACCCTATGTTTTACTAACAACTGCTTAATTTACCTGCCCAGCCGTTGGATTCACTTGAGCATTTGGTTGTGAATAAATTATCTGCAAATAAATAAAAAATAATAATTAATAGATAAATAAATAAAAATTAATATTAGATGAATTTAATTTATAAGTTCACCAAAATTCGGTAGGTGTGCTCTAATAACATGACGATTAAACAGAAAGTAAAATTAGTCTACAGTCAAAAACATAACGTAAAACGAGTAGAAGAATGTTTGATGAGTTCAGTGGCATCGTTTAGTTTGTACAATAAAAGTTGTGTTTTTACGCATTATCAATTCCAATTTTTAAATATTGACAATATAAGCCTGAGCTGTCGGGAAAAAACACAGACATTTGGTAATTCAATGACAGCTTTTTATACATTAAATTTCATCTCGAGTGGAATTCGGGCAGTTAGAGGTAATGGATCCATAAGCGCCCATCGGCGATCGAGTTAAATACCTTTAGTGCATCAGCAAAACTACAATTTGATTGTTCGGTTACGAATTCATATGTACATGCACTCTACACATACATAAGTCACGCAAAATTGAACAAATATACCCTTGTGTAAAATGTATATGCTTTTTACATATATGCATTTATCGCTCCTCCGCTCCATCGCCTTCATCGCAAAACGAACGATACGATGCGATAAAGTTGCAACGGATCTTTGCATTGTCAACTTCACATCATCACTCCTCTTTGTTTTTTTGCTTTAATGCGATCGCGTTAATAACGAAAGGTGCAATAATTGTAAATCCAGCCATCCAGCCAGAAACCACATTCCTCGCTAGTAAAACGCATTTTAACAAAAATGAAAAGCGATCGAGCTTAATAAATAATATTCATAAAAAGTTTTAGTGAAATAAGTCCCCCCAAAAATTAATAATAATAATAATAATAATAATAATAATAATAATAATAATAATAATAAACAACTAACCTCTCTTAGTTAGGCTTAAAATAGAACGTTTACCCAAGTGTGTATTTACTGCGTCACATGTACAATTATCGTCACTTCGAAAGTTTTCTAGAAAAAAAGGCATAGGTGATAAAAAAATGTCAAAGTCATTTAAAAAGAAAAATAATAAATTAAACCTTAAGAAAAAATCAAAATCAGATATGTACTATATATTATGCCTAGTTGTTATCATTTCAGCATGACATAAAAAATAAAATAAAATAAAATAAAATAAAAATAAAATAAAATAAATAAATAAATAAATAAATAAATAAATAAATAAATAAAGGAAATTAAAAGATTATTGTACTGCATTTACTAGTAGAATCTTTCAAAGTTTTCAATTATTTTATTTTTTTTTTTCTGAAGCGAATATGTTTGTATGTTATCTTTATTTGGTTAAACACAACATGTACTAGTAATAGCAACTAAATTAAGGGAGAGAAAATATGCGTACTTCTTGTTTTAAAGACGTGCGTGCAAGTTTTACGAGACTTATTTTTATGCAAAATGTTATCAAATGGAATAAAAATTTAATGTACTTACTTAACATATAAAATATTAACCAGTCTTGGCAATGTTTTTCTTGAAATGCCATCAGCTTCCATACTGAAATGGAAATGTATTAGTTATATATCATTTAATACGCATTTACGTTAAAAAATACTGTCATAATGCACTTTTTGAATTTTATCGTGAAATACTTTTTAAAAATGCATAATTACAATACTGTACTGAATAGATAGAAAGTCAGTTTATGTAAAGCATCCGAAAAGTGTTTCATTTCTTTATTATCGTTTAAGTTCCTTCACATTTCTGCAACAACGTTTCAGCCTTCGGCTATCACGTGATCTAAAACCCAAATTTACTAATAACAAAATCTTTCGAAACTGATTTTAAGGCATGTAAGTCCTTACCGAAGTTACGGTTCGAAGAATGACTGCAACGATCTAAGATTAAAATGTAAACCTGCATTCAATTGCCACCATCAAGTCAGTATTTCTTTTGAGATTAAGTAAAACATAATTGTTCTTATCAATAAACCTGGTTTTAGCGGTGTCAAACACGTGACTCTTGAAACACGAGACATTTAACTCGCGTAAACGTAAGACCTAATAAATTCAGTATTGAAAAAATTCCATTGGGGACAATTTGTATATAGTTGTACTTACTTTCATAATGTCTTGTACATGTTGATTTCTGGGAAATATCCAGGAGATCTATAAGTGCAAAAAGTACAGTAATAGTACTTGAAGCAGATAAAACTGTTCACCAGATATTCCGAAGTTTATATTTTAATCATCTGGGGCCAATTGTTCGAAGCATGACGTGTTTAATCAATTGATTATCCAAAAAATTGAATTTTGCATAATTTCAAATATGTAGTGAAATGTCAAAAATGGATAGAATTCTATCAAACTAAAGCAAATTGTTATAAAATGATCGACTTGATAATGATTATTTTGTTTTTGACTACTGTTTCGAATTTGTGTTAATCATTTATTAAATTAATCAAGCTTCGGACAACTGGTCTCTGTCTGGTTAGTCAGCAATCTAACTGATTCTAGAATTGTTTTATATACTTAGAATATTGACACCTATAGTTACCATATAACAGCCAGTGCTAGTTCACATGTAACGATTCTTCTGAACCCCTTACAGTAAATTATAAGGAGATCTTTAGGAACTTGCTTTTAGATGTTTATTATTGTTTTCATCAATTTGTTCAAATCGATAGAAACCCGAAGATGATAAACTATTTAGCTACCACAAAATGCTATATTCCTGTTTATCAGACTTTTCTTTCCGAACCATTTATTAGAAATCTGTTTCTGATAACATTAAAGATTGTTCGGTAATATATTTCAAAGACCAATTTAATTAATTTTTTGTTTCCAGGGTCAAACTAAACTTAGTTCTTGGTCGAAATCTTTGGAAAATCCTCTTGCCCATTTTAAATTTAAATTTATTCTAAAATGAACTAAAATAGTTTTCATTGGTTGAAAAGGCAAAATACGTTCAGCTCATTTCACAAAGACTCGAACGTAATTTAGCCACGCCCACTCACGTGCCGAAGTGTTTGACGGTGACATTAACTAATTTTTGCGAATTACAGTGTCCATAATGTCCTTTCAGGTTATTTCTCAATGACCCGAATGAAAATAAAATTCAATGCTTAAAAAATTAAATGCATACCTTGAAATTGGTGATGTACTGAACAATCTTTTGGGGCTAAAATGTTAAAAGACATGATAAAAAATAATATTAACTATCAAAAACGTTCAGATATAGGTACAAGGTAACTTCATTTACTCGTATTTCAGGGGACTTTAAAACAACAAGAAGAAGTATAAAATCATAACTTCGGTTTTTTTTTGTTTTTTTGTTTTGTTTTTGTTTTTTTTTTTTTTTTTGATATTCCAAAAAATTAAGTCGAGTTGTCGAAGTTCCATTGTTTACGAAACAATTGTCAAAACATGGCAAATAATTATTGTGGCTGAATAGTTAAGTTTGAAAAAAAGATTCATAAAAAAACAATTTTTTATAAATTATGATTGTGGTACGCATAAAAAATAGAGGTCAATGGAATTCCCCAGAGCCCGACGTGGTACCTCATAGGGCCTGTGCGGGACAATTTTTTCTATTGACAATGGAATCGCATAAAGTGACGTTTTCCCCGTAATAACGACGTTTTTCAGGAATATATGACGTAAACGATATCCATTTTATTCCACACAAACGTTTAGATGTACTGATCACCTTATACGCTGGAGGCTTCACTTGAAATACTGTTAAAAAGAATTTGAACATTGTTAAAATCTCTATCTTGAATACCAGTTTTCAACCAATCAGTCTTTTTTGGTATCCACAGTTGTTAAATAGTTAACAATTACAAGCAGTTTTGAATGAATTACAGATATATGACTGAAAATGACTTTTTTTTTGGAGTATTTAATCAGAATAATGAGTGGTGAAAAAAAGATTTGTGTACGTATATACTCACAATCTGTACTGGCATTTTTAAAACAGAAGCATGAGTCCGCTTCGTAATTATTTAGAGTTCCATTGAAATGTTCTATATCGAGTAAAAAGAATGAAGTATTAAAATGTAGATTAGTAATTCAAGGAAAACTTCAATAATAATAATGATAATGATGATGATGATGATAATAATAATAATAATAATAATAATAATAATAATAATAATAATAAAATAATAATAACAATAATGTATCATTGGTGAGAAAATTATAAAATACAACACTATATGATCATAGTGGGCAGTTTTTAAGGTGTTGGGAAACCCTCTGGAAGAAAAGGGAGATATTTATTTTATATATTATGTATTTGGTCAAATATTCAGAAATATTTTCGTCTGTAAATTCTTTCAATCTAGACTTAATTGATTTTAAATTTAATTGAAATTTCTGATGCCAGGACCGGTTATCAAGTTCGAGTTTAGCGTCTGACTTATGATCTAATTAAGAGGCTTGTGTAGACCAGAGGTCATACCACACAACTCCAACTGTTTAACCGAGTTCTTAGCCACCGGTTAGCAACAAAAATTACTTTCAAATCATTATAACGACTTATATTTGAATTTAATCAACCTATACTCCGAAATTCCTCCCTATAGCGGAATAATAGACATGTAGAAGTGTACGTAATCTGTGAATGTAATATACTAGTAAAATGATTTACACACCGTAAACTTCTTTTATAATTTCTGACTGACAATGTATCTCTTCTCCTTGATATGGCAAGTCTACCGGACAACTTTTTAGATTACTCCAAACTGTAAGTATGTAATATATGAAAACTAAAATAACGTGTTATTTATTATTTTGCTATACATTGCTTTTGAAAAATACGAGTTATTCCAATGCATCATATGGCTAATTTTGTCAACATTTAAGGTATCGTATAAACATTGCACTTGATTTAAGTGAAATTTTCGATTGACAAAATTTCATCCCCCGTTCAAAGTATCCTTGGTTTACAAGGGTCGTGGTTATATTGGAAAGAACGCAGAGAATTTGAGCGAAAACTAAAAAAAAAATATTCCTAGTGAACATTTAAGCGACGACTTTAGTGGACATTTGAGTGACTAATTTTATGTATTACACGTAATCTGGGATAGATATTTGAGCGAAAGTTCAATCTTTGTATCTTTACATTTACAAAAATAACGGACCTGTATCGCAACTCAGTTTCTGTCCAGTTGAATTATTTCACTTGTAGCGAAGTTGCGATGTAAATACTGAATTGACTTGAGCAAAGTTGCTTGCACAAAATTTGGGGCTTGTTGATTCTGTGCGGATTTGGCCTGAAAGAACTTGGTAAATGAACGAATTCTGGAAATAAGTTTTCTGATTTGATAATGTTGCAGCGCAATACAAAGTGACGCTAATCACCGACGAAACATAGTTCCAAAATTTATCGATGCTTTAGAAAAAGCGTATGAATTTCAAAAAATGGTGTTGTAATTCTACATTTTAGCGAATGAATTAAAATAGACAAAGTGAAAAGGCCTTGTATGTCATTAGCTAAAACTTATCTAAAATCAACATCACACCTGGCAGTGTAATTACAAAAATAATATTCTGGTAATTTGGTAATTAGCAGGTGAATTACAACAGGCTTACCAATATTAATCAATGGTAAAGAAACAAACCATACCATATATAAAGACTAGACACATAAACGAGACCGATCCAGTATCAAGGGTAGAGAGAAAGAAAAAAACTGATTACTTTAGAGAATTTTATCAAATATTATGCATACTGTGAAGTCGATCGCTACTGATTTACATGTACCCTTGGACATAAAATATCATGATAAAACAGATATGTTAATTGTTCAAAATTTGTCAAACGGGAGACTCAAGTCTGGCTAACGAAGATGTTAAGAAAAATGCCGCTCAAATGTTTACTTTGTCTTTGGAAATTCGATCTAATGAGTTAAAAATCTGTCCTTCAAACGTCCATTACTTTGTTGCTGAAACATACTACTTTTTTCGTTCTTCTGTCCTTCGGTTTTGTTCAAATGTTCAACGCCGATTCAAAACATATTCTTTTGGCTAGTGCCTCTCCTAATCCGCCGGATAATTATAAATGCGACTTAAGCTGTCAACCATCACGACAATATTCTTTTACAAAAATATATTTAGACTTACTTGTGGTGTGTTGAATGCACATGTCAAAAGATAAAATTAATTCCAAATCTGAAAGAATTGAATACAGGTAAACTCATTTGATAAAAAGAAGTATTATCAATCTTAAATTTTTATACATGTACGCATTGGTGACTGACAAAATTTCAAAATTTCACAATTCAAATTTTTTCAAAAGAAATTATGTACTTATATGATTAAGATGTAAATATAGCCAAACCTACAAAAAAATTATACATGTATATTCAATTAATGCAAGGAAGTATAACTAAATCAAAAATAAATAAATAGATAAATGAATAAATTAATTAATAAATAAATAAAAATAGAAACAAAACAAAAAAAGAAAATGAAATGAATCAGATAGAAAAGTTCCGGCTTGAAAACTTATGCATACATGTATTTGTGTTTATCTTTTCCGTACGCGTGTGCGTGTTAATATTTTTTTTTTATATTTTAGAATAAAATTAGGCTAGAGAGTTTTTTTTAGAGACAATTTTGTATCGTTGAGTTGAAGTCCATTAAATTACTTTTTAAATATTTGTAGTTGTTCATTTTATTTGTTTTTAAGTTTTTAAATTTCTTGAATAAAATGTTGTAGCAATTTTTTCGTTAGAGTATTTATAAGTAAATCTGCAGGAAAGAGCTCACACATGAATATCAGACTCCAGACTCCACAAGACACACACACGAGAGAGAGAGAGAGAGGAGAGAGAGAGAGATGAGAGAGAGAGAGAGAGAGAGAGAGAGAGAGAGAGAGAGAGAGAATTACTTGCGCATTTCGGATTGCTCCTCAAACAAGCTGTAAAATTATAAATAATAGAAACTATAATGGAAATAGTATTAATAATATTAAAACACGTTACTTTAAAACAAAGTTACGAGTTAAAAATAACCTATTAATATTCAAATATGATATATATTTGGCATTATCATATACATTATGATATTTGGCCATAACTATTTGTCACACGGTTTTTCTCTGAATATTTCTTTTATTCCAAGCTTTTCTTAATAAAAATAACAGTAAGATTAAATAAAAAATATTGACCTAACACCTAACCAAATTCTTTTTTTTTTAATGAAAAAATCTTTTCCAAGTTCTGTACATAGAAAAGATTAAAAAAAAAAAAGGAAATTTAGTTACTTCAATGATCCAATATGGCCTCACCCAAGGTTACATCAGAGTACTTTAGGTTAATAAAGGTCAAATGAATTAATATGTCACATTAATCACATGTCCTTACTACATGGTGTTGAATTTAAAAGAAAAATGAAATAAAAAATTGATGTTTAAAGATGTTGATTTAGCTAAAAGAGTTTTAAATTCCCTTTTCATTTACAAAATATTGGGAAGAGCCATAAGTTAATAATCGAGTGTTCATTGTTGTTCGGATTTTTCAAGGGGTGATCATCACGAATCTTTAAATTATGACATTGTTACATATGTTGTATACTAGAAAGGTGCAAAAGGGATTTTATGAACATAGTGAATTAATTATCTTGCTGTAAACATTTAAAGATGTTATATGTACAGGATTAAAACAACTTTTTGAATAAGTCTTGTTATTTTTCCCCATTATGTCAGTAAATTTTACATGTATTTGTTTTATTTTTGAATGATTTCGTTTAAAAAATGGAGTTTGTTCTCTAAATATGTATATGACAAACAATTATGAACCGGAAGTCGTTGCCGTTTATTTACTTCCGGTTAAAAAGTAGTCCAAGCAGAGTTTTAAGAAAAATCGTTTACATCATTTAAAAAAAGAAACATTTGTTGTAAAAAAGTGGTATATATATATATATATATATATATATATATATATATATATATATATATATATATATATATATATATATATTTTAATTATATCATCTACTATAAACAAAAACCTTCTTGGAAAAATTAGATGAACAATGTTAATAGTTGTTAAATAAAAGTTAAGAGTATCGCTCAAAAAAGATTGGCTTTAAGGTTTAAAACATTATTACTTTACTCAAATAAATCTGCTAAAAAGGCAACACAATAATAATAATAACAATGATGATGATGATGACGATGATGATGAAAAACTTTTATTTCATAAGATACATCTTTCTTGAAGGACACTTACCTCGATCAAGATGGGCTCGACGCTGAATTTGCTTATTCTCAAAAATTTCTAAAGAAAGAAAAATATACGTAGTAGAATTTATATTACTACATATAATTACCTACAAAACAAATCCTAGTTTCATATTCATTTCTTTATTAAAATGCGAACTTAATTGATTTATTTATTTATTAAGTTTGCATTGTACAATGTAAACTTACAGTACCATTTTTTGTCGACATTTTTTCTGAATGCTTATATATATCAATTTTAGCACTTCAAAAAGGTTTTAAATGTCATTGTTCTAACTAATTTTCCAATTCTTTGGAATTATGCCATTAACAACTGTTTAAAACTGAAAGCATTATAAAAACGCTGACATTTTTCCTTTCCAATAGGTACTGAAAAACTGAATTACACGCTAGATTCTTACAGATTTGGGATTTCAACTTAGCAAGCTGACATTGTAGGTCCTCGGAACCAACAAACCATTCTTATTACGCAATTACGTATATATAACACGACATGAGTTTATGGATTTACATTACGAATGTATTGTACGTATGTTTATCTTTGTATTAGAAAACAAACGGTAAAACACACATTTTGATATGTTAAATCAGAGCATTAACAACAACAATAACAAAAAAAAAAAAAAAAAAAAAAAAAAAAAAAAAAAAAAAAAAAAAAAAAAAAAAAACAACCAAACTTTGTTTTATGGTTGATTAAAATATAAAATACCTGTATTCCTTTTAATCGTATTGTGCTTCATATAAGATGTCCAATTTCCATTCTTGCACTCACAGTCCGGACTGGGATGGTTTTCATAATATTCTAAACAAACAAAAGTTTTTAAACATTACATGCACGTGATTTATATATCCTGGGAATACATTATCTTGCTGATGAAAAGAAGAAGAAGAAGAGAGAAAAAAAAAAAAAAAAAAAAAAAAAAAAAAAAAAAAAAAAAGCATTTTCTTTTTGTCGTCTGTGGCTCTTGTAAGACTTATAAATTCAATATACAAAATATTTTACACTAATTTCTGAAAAATAAAACTCATGTTACATACACTACTAAAGGAAAATCATGTTTATTTCTTCTCACTTCCGGTGACGCTTTGCAATCATTTGTATCACAAGACTTTGTAACCACAACATTAATTGGGTACGGTGGTTTTATCTAAATCATGTGCTTTAGATTCAAACAATACAAGTTCTGCTTATAAGCAATTCATTAGCTATTTGGTATTACTAGATAGCTTATATCCTTGTTAAAACATTCTTATATTTGACATGTGTTACAGAAAAGGAAAAAAAATAATAAAAATACCATACCGGGACTTTCCCAAAACTAGCGAGGCGCTCTACCAACTGAGCCAACCGGTTCGCTCAATCCTCCCACCCTTTTTTCGATTCAAACTTTGAATCGAAACAACCAGGTTCTACCCTGGGACCAACCCGCTTAGGGTAGGTCGAGCCCTAAAATGTTACAGGAAAGGGAAAAAATACAGCGGCACGTTCTACCGACTGAGCTACCCGGCCACCTATCAAGCCCCGTCCGCTATACACATGTATAATTGAAACGAACTCTAGAAGTCAATGCAAATAATGACGTCGTTGTTCTTTTTAATAGTTAAAAAATGGAAAATTTGGATTAAAAATGAATTCCTTATTGCTGTTATTGCAAGCATTGTTGAATACTTGACGAGTATAGACTAAGTATAGTATACATACCACTGAGTATTTCAATGGCGTTAACACGGCATTGCCAATTATCTATCGTCAATTGGTGTAATCTGGCCCACACTATTAAAATAATAATAATAATAATAATAATAATAATAATAATAATAATAATAATTATAGTAATGATGATGATGATGGTGACAAAATATTAAAAGGTACAAGTATTTTTTCGAAATTCATTATTGAAACTAGGAACTGATTTCTCGTCTGACGCTCAGCATTAGGAAGACAGAGTATCGGTTAATTATATCGGTGCTACGATAATGTTTCCGGGGGAGACATGATTGCCTATGGCACATTAAGCTCTTAACGAAAAAAAACCACTTCTTTACTAAGTTTTGTTATAACAGCATATTTGTCGTCTTACTATTCTTTGATAAATTTCAATAAAGGCACCTTGAAGATACATAATACAAATACAAAAGTAGTGAAACGCGGGAAATACAAACGGATAAGTTATCCGAGCTAAATGTGTAATTGTTGTTGTGGTCGTTATTTTTGGTGGCAGTGATGCCGTTGTTGTAACAAATTTGAGGCAACAATTTCAGATTCTTGTGTGATTACAAACTATAAATATTGTAATTTTTACCTTCATGGTGGGATAAACAGGAATTTGTTTCTTTCAGGCCCAATAAAACTGAAATCAATAATATAAAAATAAAATTTCTCAATGGTTCGAACGCATTTCTAACGATTTCATTGGTTGAAAAGTGAAATTACGTTCAGGTCATTTCTCAATGACATGAACGTTAATTAGACAAGCCTATTCACGTGGCTAATTAACTTTCATGTCATTGAGAAATGAACGTATTTTCGCTTTTCAACCAATGAAATCGTTAGAAATTTGTCCAATTAAATTATAATAAATAATTTATCACAAAACATCATATTTTTAAGAACAGAGCATTGCAGATAATAATGAGTTGGAATTGAACAACGAGTACAGAAAATCTTCGATTCATCAGAAATGTTTGGACATTTAGGGTATTTTTGTATGTTTCAAATGAGAAAGAAATTATAACGAAAACAGTGAACGAACTTCAAACATTTTTGGTGATAAGTGAAGTTAACAACGGACAATATAAGGGATTTAAAAATTATCAGTGCAACAAAAGACACAAACCAAAAAATATTGATACCAGAGAACATTAAATGACAAATAAATAATAAGATTTATTTTCTTGTTGCTTGACAACTTTATTGTTTTTTTATAAATTAACTAGCATAAAGATAAATTTTTATTTATATATAGTTATGGTCATAAAGTATTTATGCATTTCCTGAAACCTAACAGTCTCAAATCACTTATTTTTGTAACTCGTAAGTATAGGAATTTTTTTGAAACTGTAAAGAAAATTCATTTTAATCACGTCTTCAACATTTAACCGGACTTCGGATTTTTTTTTTTTTTTTTTTTTTTTTTTTTTTTTTTTTTTTTTTTTTTTTTAAATTTATTTATTAAACAAAGAAACTTTTGTTGATAATCACATACTTATGTATAAAAAGTTCCCTTTTACAAAATTACTAACTGAACATTTAAACAGTTTAAATTTCGATTACATTACAAGGCAAATTTCGGGGTTGCTAAATATACTTACATTCATATGCTAAAGATGTTCGACATCCGGGCATTTCAGCAACACCTAAATTTGTTCAGAACATTAGCGTTTAGTTAATTTTTACACAGTAAACATTTGAATCCAATTTATTATCAACATTAAAAAAAGAAAGATATATAGAAAGAAATAAAAGAAAAGAAGATAAAGCAATATTTACATTACGATAAATATGCAATATATTGCAACATCATACAATACATTGCAAAAAGTGAATCGCATCATTTTCAGGCGTTTGAAAGTTTTGTAATTAAATTGACATTTGCGTAGTATTCTAGTGCTAACATGAACCTTAAGATTTGCTTAGAGGTGTATCAGATGTGTACTTACATGCACGTGAAATTTAATGAAGAGCTTATAAAAATGACGAAAAACAACTTTTAATGTTGTGCGTATTTTGATTGACTGATTAAATGGAGTTTTACGTCCCAATGAAGAATAATTCACTTATATCGAAACGTCACCAACTAAAGGTAAAGTTGCATAAATTTTTATCATTGCAGTGCACTATACCTGAAGAGTTCTTAAACATGAAACGTGATATCGGTTTTTGAGGTCTCATCCAAAGGACCACAGACATTCATTTCTGAATGCCAAAAGCTTTGCTATAGAACAGTCTCTTCCTATTTTCAAGCCTTGGACAGACCCGGCCAGGGTTCATAACTCCGACCTCTCACATACGAAGCGAGCATTCTACCAAATGAGCAAGCGAAATGGTGTGTCATATTTATTGAATAACACGAAGTAGTATGAATCGTATGCAACTACATACCTCTTACAACGGTCAAAATGCTGAACCCAATCGCCAAGGTCGCACATATAAATGCTAAATATAAGAAGCAATAAATAAATAAATAAATAAATAAATAAATAAATAAATAAATAGAAAATAAAAAGAAAGAATTGGCAACTGAAAATGTTCTCGGCATCAACCAACAAATCAATAAATACACGTGTGTGTGTGTGTGTGTGTGTGTGTGTGTGTGTGTGCGTGTGCGTGTTGACTGTGTTGCAATTGGTAGTTGTGGTGGTGATTCATGTTTGTGTGGGTCTGATGTAGGTAGATGCGTGTGTACCTAAATTTCAAACACCATCAGATATTAAAAAAAAATAATATATTTGATATATAACTGTGTTTGAACTTTCTGATTAGCATATTATCTACGCACCGTCGTTCTTGGACTATGTATATAGTATAAAGATATTAGAATATATTATCATGTTCAGTGTTCTACTTTTCATCAAAGAATTGAGGTCTACAAACAAACAAAACGCTTACTTAAAAATGACTTAAGTTCTCCGTAGTTTTTTTTTTTTTTTTAAATATTGTTTTTTTTTTTTTTAAATTCGGATAGATTTATGGAATAAACTCACAAAATGTTGAAGTCAAAGCCATTTCAGGATCTTCAGTAAATAATAATCACTGTGAAACGATCAGAAGAACTGGAGTAACCCCAAACATTGTTTCTGATAAGATAATACTATTAATATAGCTTATACCAACATTGCAACAGTATATGACCCATAAAATTACACAAAATACGTTTTAGATGGTTCATTGAGTGATAATTAATTCTTTAAATAACTTTTCTTCAGAAATTCAGTGGAATTATTATCACGAGCTTTTCGCGATCCATTAAACGTAAGTCTTAGATACGGTAGGAAATATTTCTCGTGATTGTGCAATACCGACTGTCTGAGACACTTTGTTTGTAATAGTCAATCATGCTGAATTTTCATAGAAAAACTTGAAATAAGTTCGGTATTTTTTTTTTCTTACTTGATTTAGTAGTAACTGAAAATCGCTATGCGCATTCGCGATTAATGTAGAAAAGAAAAGAAAGCTACGGGGATTTTACATGTGGAATAAAAACCAGGCATGTGTTGGATTCTTTTGCAAATACGACGTAAATTTTTACAAAAATCATCACTTTTGGTGTAAATATCACAATTTTTGACATTTAGGTATCTGATTGCACATTAATCTTTATGAAACTTACTGTTTATTGACCTACAATGTAGTATTGAAATATGCTTATCATCTTAATGTTTATACAATTACCTTAGCGATAAAAAAATCATTAATTTTCAAGTGTAAAGATTATCTTTCTTTATCTATCAATATTTTTGGCCCCTAGTGTCACTGAAGAGATGCGAATTTCCGAAATGTGCACATTTGGTACATCAAAATTAAACATGTATTTTTTTGGAATATTTAATCAATTTATATAAGAAAAAATCATTTTATTTTAAAATTAGGATAATTTTTTCATTTCAATACATTTTATTTATAACTGCCTGCATATTTTTGTTGTTTAGCACTTCCTATTATCGCTAAGACAAAATTTTAATCATTGAGTATGCATCCTTTCAATTATAGATGGATGTTGGTTATCGCCCTTGATTTGACGTCATTAGGGGATGTTTCGATATTTTAAAGTGTTGAAGCGTAATAATATTTAACCATTGAACAGCATAGCTATGGCAGTTATTGGATTATAAATGACATAGCTTTGCCAGGCAAACTGAATAACGCGCGTTAGCGCGTTATGATTGGTTTGCCTGGCAAAGCTATGTCATTTATAATCCAATAACTGCCATAGCTATGCTGTTCAATAGTTAAATTTACATTATATTAATTATTAATTAATTATTTTGAATTTTTGTCACATCAATTTGAATTTTCCTGCCGTCAACGAGAAGCGGGGTCAATTATTGGAACAGCGTAACAATGTAAACAAAATAAAGTACAACATGAAAAAGACGGAACTAGCAAAAATTATGAAATATTTAATTAACCATCACATTGTTTTGCACATTTTATATAAAACATCAATTTAGTAGCTTTTTCACTTTCATAGCAATTTTACGAAATTATTTTTTTTTAAAAAAAACGAATTTCCTAAGGCGGATGACGAACAAGTGAACAGTCTCGAAGATTGACACGAAAATGATGTTTCACTCTCGCTGTCATTTTTGGAAATTTAAAAGTGCAGTGCGAGAAATTGGAATCTACGAAGAAACCAGGAGTGAATTAATTGGATGACGGAAATGTAATCGGCTTTGGAAAGTCATAGTTTCTGTCATTATTATTCGTAGAACTTGTGGAACTGAGCACATGATGCGACCCAGATTGTGACCCATTTAGGCGCGGTACAACAGCTGATTCGGTGTTTAAATTTTTTTGCAGGGTGAGTTAATTCTGACAATGAGTTAATATGACGTTTTTTCTGTTGTGTTGAGACAGTTCTGTTGTATGATTGGGAGAAGCTTCTCATTTATGGTTCGACATAAACAAATTTGTGCCGAGCTTCGTACCCCAGGTCATTGAGATGCTGAATGGCCGTCACCCGCAAACAGCGAGGAGTGTATTTAGTTTTAACTTTTGCAGCATGGCATGTGTCGGATAAAAACGGGCAAATGGGCAAACATGAACCATATACGACTCTTCAGGACCAGCCATGACTTTTTCTTATATTGATTGAACCAACTTTGGGATTTTTGCCAGTTTTTTGGAAGCACTGGAAAAACTTTGGGATTTTTGTCAGTTTTATTGAAGCACTGGAAACAGCGGTTAAACATTTGCATATATATTCTTTTTTAACATCTGCTATTTTCGTCTGTATGAGATATCTCCCCTCTGAAAATTTTTTGGTTGTATTTCATGTATTTAAGTTACATATTCCCCAGACTCGTCTGTGGTTTTAACTGGTGGTGAAATTTCATAGCTCGGGAAATAAAATTTATAGAACAGATGGTGCCATACACACTTTTTCAGTATTATGGGAGAAATTAGGGTTCTTTTTAGATGATTGGAAATTTTCCATTGTGTATTTAATTCAATGTATATTTTAAAATTAATAATTTTTTTTTCTCAGGCTGTGTTGTTGTTTTGTTATGAAACTTCTTAAAGCTGCATTAAGGTTATCAATTTTCTGAATTTTTTTTGATTTTCTAAAAATATATTCTTTTAAAAATAGATATCTTCTAACCACGAATCCTGACATTCATTTTCTAAAATTTCATTTCTTTTAGCTGTAAATAAACGGAATCCTCTGACCGGTTGGTCAGAGTTTTACGATGGTAATTATGAGCTTGGAGCATGCGCACGGATCATGTCGGATGTACGGAAAAATCCTAGAACCGAAAGTGAAACATAACAGATTACATTAATTGTCCTTCATTTATATCCGGATGTATTTGAAATGGTGTTTTGTATCCCTTACTAAGTCACAAATGACAAATTCAACGAAGTTCTGTGTTTAATTTATCGTATTTCACCGTTTTGAAAGTTGTGTTTAAATTACCCGGGTTTTTGATGACGTAACCATGTTCTAATATTAGATCCTACATGCTGCATCTCGCTGGGTAAATATTGTGATTTCTGCATTTATTCGAGCTTTTATCGTTGAACCAAATGTAACATTGTTCATTAGGAACATCATTAGTTAGATTAGTGCCGTTTTAATTTTTTCTTTGGAAAACTTAATGCAGCTTTAAAAAATAGTCTAGACAGTGAAATATTCATTGAAATATTCATACGCATAGTGTAATGATCATGTGATCAATGTCAGTTATTGTACCGTATTTGCCACAGGTCTCAAACATGTTTATTTAGTAAAGTTGCAAAGCAAATGTAAATATAAAATAATATAATGTGACACATGTGACTGTATGTCGATTATCATCTTTGCTTCACTGACTAATACTTATGTCAAAGCAAATACACTTCTTCAGCTCCGAGAGAAAAATATCACCCATAGCCCCGAGGAAAACTTATTGACTAAACTTTTTTTTCCAATTTATTGCAATGATGTGAAAATTTTATCACATAAAAAGGGAAACAATTCAATAATAAACCAAAGTGCCCCCAGACATCCATATATATTATATTCTTCATTGCAAACAGTATTTTTTTTAAAATTTTTTCTTTCAGTAGAGTGTTTACGCTGTTCATTTGTGTTCCCCGTCGGGCTGGTTACTGATTTGTGGACTTCGACTAAAAGGAAAAAGCAACAGCCTTTTTTAACCACAAATTAGACTCAAAATTCAGAAGTTTTGTATTCTGTTTGCATTGTAACATCGTATTTCTTATTAATTTATGTTATTGATGAATATGTTGCTGCTGTTACTGCAAAAATCATTTTAAATTTTGTTCTACAAAACCCAGTGATTATTTTTAAAAACATTATGCGAATTTTGTAATTTGCTTTCTTGGGATCTTTCATATATTTGGTCGTAAAAGAAGTAATAAATTTTGGCGTAAAAAAAAAAAATTAAAAACGACATTAAATTGTTATACACAATGTAACTTGACTTTTTAAACAGATAATGATAGTTTTAAGATTTTCTTTGAATGGCCCTTAAAACAGGGTCAAGATTGAGACCTTTTACAACTATTTTAGCTTTTTTTGGATCATGTTCCCTTATATATAGATTTTAATTTAACATAAAGCCAACACAAGATCAGGGTTATGACAGTAATGAAAAAATAGCTTAAAATTGGTTTATTCTGACCGTATGTAAATATTTGATCATGTATTTTCCCCAAATTTTGATGTTTGTATCATATGACCTTCAAATGTGTCAAGGTAAAAGATCAAGAATATGACCTAGTGTTTGACTTTGTAATTTACGTGTACCTATTTGTTTTAGGCATTAACTTTTGATAATTTAGAGTATTTTTTTCTAAATAAGGTCAAGGTCAAAATCATGAGTTTATTGTTCATGAAACAAGCATTAAATTGCTATTTCCATTATTATATATAAATTTATATCATTTGGTTTTCAGTTTTAATGTTTTCAGATTTTAGAATTGACCCCCCCCCAAAAAAAAAAAAAAATAAGATAAATAAATAAATAAATAAATAAATAAATAAATAAATAAATAAATAAATAAATAAAAATAAAATAAAATAAAAATTAAAAAAAAGATCGGGCAAAGTTCAAGATCATGACTTAATTTTAATTCTTCTTCTTCTTCTTCTTCTTCTTCCTCTTCTTCCAATCTTCTTTGAATTGCAGTCGTTTTCTTATATCAACCCAAGGTCAAAGGTCAAGGCTTTGACATTTGTTGCAAATGAAGCATTGACAGGGTCTGTTAGTTTTGAGGTTTTGTTCAGAATAAAGTCATGGTCTAAAGTCAAGGTCAATTTTGTGTTTTTGTTACTATCTTGGCCACGTGTGAATGCATTTTTATTTATTTATTTTTTATTCTATTTATTTTTTTTAAATGAAAGTTTCAATTTCATGACTTAAACGCTGTTTATTTTTTTGGTATTGATGAACTACGTTTTTGCATGTAACGTATTTCATTTACTTGCAGACTAAAATATTTTATGAGAGAAATTTTGCTACTCATTATATCTTTTTTATGATTTAAGCTTTACACATTCTACAGCTAAGTGAATTTCGTGTTGGAATTGATGCATTTCAGCAAGCCACTATTAATGAGATGCACATATCAGTTCCCACTTGGTCAAAAAAAAAAAAAAAAAAAAAAAAAAAAAAAAAAAGATTAATTGGCCACGAAAATTGACTGGAAATATGTCACTGAATCATAGGTGATTTCTCTTTCGTTCGCACTTTACTCGGGAACGAACTTGTACTCAAATTAATCCCTTGCACTCACTTACCTTAATTTTATTGCAAAAAGTTTTAAAAAAATTGCTAATGCGAAGTTAAACAACATTTAATCTAATAAACCAACAAATGGACGAAATAAAGAAGAAGAATACGTAGGCTAAGCGTGTTTCCACACAACTGATTATAAAACTATTTTTGAAATGCACTGGATATCGGTATTCAGAGTGATACAAACGAATTCCACTGTTAATCTTTTTTGCATCAGGAAAGAAACTTCAATCGTTCTACAATCAAAGCAGCGTGACATTTTAAATGTCATGTGATTCGTTCTGTCACTCACTTCAATGCAGTTTGTTACATGCGATCTGATGGTTCGGACATATGATTGGCATATGTACGTGCTAGTTTAAGTGCATTCATACAAGTAAACAGTGCACGGACAATCCCGTGTGTTCTCCATATTAGAAATAAAAGGACTTTTTCTCGAAAAAGTAAATAATTCTATACTAAATACTTTTTTTGACAAGCGAGAAACTTGGTCTGATTCAAATGCTAAATATAGCAACTTTGCTTAAAATGTCAACGATCTTCGAGTTGAATGTAGAAATTGTATGTGAAAACACACATTTTAAGTCGTAATAATAATAGTAATAATAATAATATTCAATGCTTATTTTTTTTATTTTTTGCGCAATTTTTACAATATACTATCGATAGCATTTGTGTCGATAATCGTATAGTTTCATATTTTTTATGTCTTATTGATTTGGTCCTTATCCTCTTCCATTTCCTTATCCTCTTCCATTTCCCTTTCCTCTTCCATTTCCCTTTCCTCTTCCATTGCCTTTTCCTCTTCCACCATTTTTAAATTTCCTGAAATATCAAAAACAAATCATTCAAGAGAATTATTAATAAAAGCAGTTTTTGTCGCGCCAGTTTAGTATATACAGGTATTGTAAATAAATGTGGGGGTAGAGTAAATTGTGTTTTACGCCCTAGACAAGATTCTTTCATTAATATCGAGCAAGTCAGTTTGGGAAAGGTGGAGGAAACCGGGGTGCACGGAGAAATTCACCAACCTTCGGAAAGCGAAATGAAAAACGTTCTGTCATGTGTAGAATTTTTCAATTTTTACAAAGACAAATATTCCAAGATCTGCACATGACAATTAGTTGTCATGTGTAGATTTTTGAATATTTCTCTTTTGTAAAAATTCAAAATTTCTGCACATGACAACAATAGGAACTCGCCCAGTGGGATGTGAACATAAGTGGTGAGAGGCGCTGCAATCTCTTAGTGCAGGCTTAAGTCTACTAGGTCCTAGGCAAATAGGTGACTATCACACCTCCATGAGAATTTTGTTAGCAATTGTTTTGCTATGACAATTTCTAAATTAAATAACAACATCTTACATTTTAATTAAATTGCATAACGAAGGGATTTTGGAGAAAAACGGAGTACCGGGGGAACTACCGACCTTGCGCAAGCCAACATTTTGGACATTAAGTTTTACCCTAGTGGGTCTCAAGCCTAGGCGATGAGAGGCGTTGTTATATCTTTACTCGCGTTTAAGACCACTTTGCCACCGAAGCCCCAAGCATGACTCATAGTTCACTTTACCAAGTCTTGTAATTTTATATTAACATACTTGGCCACTGGTTTCGATCTGATTCTTTCTAGGTTTCGAATGACAGTTCTTGAAGCACATCTGCATTCACGACATTTCCAACGTCGACCTTCACAAGGCAACTTCATCCAACAGACCAGAGTCTCGCCGCTGTTCGAGCATTGTAGTCTACCCGATCTCCGAGGTACACTTTGGCTTATTGAAACCAATAAAACCAATACGAGAAACGTAATAATGACCCTCATCCTACAAAAAAAAAAAAAAAAAAAAAAAAAAAAAAAAAAAAAAAAAAATTATATGTATTCCTGTAGTAGAAAATGTTAGCGAGCTAATACGATCACGAAGTAAAACAGCAGAATAAAACAAACAAACATCGTAAATAAATGAATAAATAAATAAATAAATAAAAACACTAGAATTATTTTGGAATGTTGCTGAAATTAAAATTTGAAGTAACAGATTAACAAGAAATGATAAATAGTCATTTAAATTTTGTTTGAAAAAGCACAATATTTATTTTTGTTGATATACCAATAACATTTTTGTTAATTTTTTAAAAATAATTTTTCTCTAAATTCGCAAACTTAACAATTGCAAATTAACCTCTTACATGATTTTTTTTTAAACGTATTAAAATGTTAAAACGGCAAAAATTAAACGTTTACCTGGTAAAATAGTAATATGTTTCTTTTTACAATCCAAAAGAATAAAATATACTAGTATCTTTTAAGTTGTTACCTCATGAACAGATTTGCTGAAAGTGTAACTACAAAATCAATCTCCGAGACAGTTTATGTATTATTGTTTATACTAGTTTCAGGTAACACCCAACCTATTGTAACATGTTTGTCGTCCTAAGTTACCTGTTACGTTTTAATAATGTGTCATGTGTTGCTTTAATATTCCTCCTTTTTTCTACGCAGAAAATTCCTAGAAAAAAGCATTTCCAAACAAATAATCTACTAAATAGAATTATATTTATTTTATATACATATAAGATATGAATATTCTTTTGAAAATGTCTTTTTTAATTTCAATTTTTATTTTTTTTTTTTATGGTTGCTGTTGTTGCTGGGTGAAATAAGCCTTTTTCACTTTTATATTCCATTGGTTTAATTACTTATCTATTTTTCTGTTTTAGCCCGTCCTTAAGGTTTTCGAATAAATTATTTACTTGCGCTGTATAGTTTCAGTCATGGCCCTAAAATCTAAAAAGACCATTATTGCTACAAAACGTTAAGATTACGTGGAATTTGGTTACGAATACATACCATGTATATGTACCATACATACCATACGAATGCACGCCTTGATAATAGTAGTAAATAAATAAATAAATAAATAAATAAATAAATAAACATAAAATAAATAAATACACATATAGATAAATAAATAAATATATATATAAATAAATAAATATATATATAAATAAATAAATATATAAATAAATAAATAAATAAAAGAATAAAATAAATAAATAAAAAAAATTATGATGACAACAACAACAAAAAAAAAAAAATAATATTAGGAAATAATGAATAAAAAACAAGCGCACCGCCAACCCAGGCAATATACGTCCGTCACTATTTATGATGTGAGCAAGAAGTAAAAGTAAATTCCTAAAGGGACAAGTAATATATCTGATAGGTTTCAAACAAGAAGTCTTCAGAATTATGTGTTGCGCCTCGCTTCGCATATGGACAGCTTCATAACATAATTTGTCCGTCTATATGAACAGACATTTACTAAATGTATTTAAATCTATTTTTAATCCATACATATTTGTAGACGCCCAAAGCCAAAAAATGGACCATAACTCCTCCAAAAATTATTCAAGTCAAAATTTAAACTTCCACAAGATGTTACCATTGTAATCATATAAACATGTACCAAATTTTGTTGGAATTATACTTTTCCTAGATCAGTTTAATAATTTTGGAGAACTGGAGATGAAACAGAACAAACTGTGCACCTTTAAATGCATGGAAACTAAATATGTATAGCAACTGTGACCTTGACCTTTGACCTAATGACCCGATTTGTTATCAAATGCAATATGTCATCACAGGGAATATATTGACCAATTTTGAGATCTGAAAAAGTGTGTCTTTAAATGCACAGAAATCAAATTTCTGTTTAGACACATTGTGCGTCTTTAAATGCACCGAAACTGAATTCCTATTTAAAGTAACTGTGACCTTGACCTTTAACCTAATGACCTGATTTGCAATTCATGTGTTGTCTTTGCACAACAAACAGTGTGTCTTTAAAAACATGGAAACAGAATTCTATTTGTAGTAACTGTGACCTTGACCTTTGACCTAGTGACTTGATTTGCAAACCCATGCATTGTTTTGTCACAGGGCATAAGTTGACAAATATTTAGATCAATCAAGCAAACATTGCGTCTTTAAATGCACAGAAACCAAATTGTTAACAGACGCCCGCTGTCTGTAAAATATTTTTAATCAATTTCTGCTGAGAAATAAAGCCACAAGAGCCAACGAAACAAGAGGCCCAAAGGGCCTGTAGAGCTCAAATGGCAGGTAAAATGCATTGCTAGATATTAAACATGGTTTGGACATGAGTTGTGCCAGTGTTGGAAAGTTTGAAATTCCAGTCAAAGTGTGGATATATCCACATTGGCTTTTAACTAAGGTCATTAACTTAAGTATTACAGAAAAATCAAAGAAACGGCTTTATTTAGCTGCTAATTTGCATATTGGGCTAATAACACACAAAGGAAAAAGTAATGAAAAAATATGTTACATATATTAAATGTCCAGAATTGTAACAAATTTAAGTCAAATTGATCAGCAAATAAATATGTAATGGTCTTTTTTCTATTTATAGTAATGGTGGCCATCTTGGATTTAGGATCTGGCTAAAAAAGAAACTCGTCCAAGATATTACCAATATAGACCAATGTATAAAGTTTATGGAACTCTTTTGTGAAATAAACTTGTTAGACCGAAGACAAGAAGAGTTTGACATACTTACGCTATGTTTAGCTAATTTGCATCTTGTGCTAAAACATGAAAACAAAAAAAGTTACGGAAAACCACGTTATCTATATGTCCAGGGTTGTACTTTAGATATACAAAATTGTAACCACATCAAAGTTTAAATTAATAAGCTTCATGGAAACTGGCTTGTATAAGAGTTGCAACTCTTGTTCCAGAATCCATCATGTTTGCTGTTGTATGTATGTTTCATGTATGTGCTATATTTATAATATATTGTTTAAATTAAAAGTGTAACCAAATTGATCAACAACATTATATATGTAATTACCTTAAAGTTAAATCTTTATAATAACAACGGTCACCTTGTTATTGGGATCTAGATAAAACAAGATCTGTTCCGATATATTACCAAGATAAACCCTTGTATAAAATTTTATATAAGTAATGTTGAGAAATAAATTTGTTAGAGCATCCCCTCCAAACTTCGTTTACGATAGTATAAAAAAGATTGTCGGTTTTGTCTTGCCGACATTCGGTAGTTTTCTCCGTGCACCTGCGGTATCTTCCACCATCTCAAAACCAACAACCTTCATAAAAGTGAAAAATTTTGACTTGGGCGTAGAACACAATCGACCCCATCCTCTCTCTCACAATCTGCGCAATGGGTTATTTTCCATGCTTTACATTTGGAAAAATATGGCCAGGCATAAGTGTCATATCATCATAAAGAGCTCGAGAGCATATTGGTTTGAAATCATTCATTATAATGTAAATGTTGAAGTTGGAGTTTTTCTTTTAACAAAAAATTACCTACATGTATTTTGACTCATACGAACCATACAACGTGATTTTCACATAAAATACTACGCAAATGGTTCAATAATAAAAAAAATGGAATTGATTTTTTTTTTTACAATTTGTCCGAAAACTGTACGTGTGACATCAGAGGAAATTAGAACCATAGTTAACAGAAACACTATTGATTTATTATCTAATTTCGTTTTAATTACGAAAAACAGAATCCATCCCGGATTTGACAATCTAGGAACATGTATAATATTTCTGCAACAGCATGTGTTTTGTAAAAATAATACGTGGATAGAAAATTTCAGGGTGTTTTTTTTTATTTTAATTTTTTTTTTCTAGTTTATTTATTCATTTATTTTTGTAGTTGTTCTTTTGTAACAGTTTGAATATTTCCACTGTTTTTGATTCAGGACACGATGAAGCATAATCTTAATAATAAAATAAAATAAAATAAAATAAGATAATAAAATAAAATAAAATAAAATAAAATAAAATAAAATAAAATAAAATAAAATAAAATAAAATAAAATAAAATAAAATAAAATAAAATAAAATAAAATAAAATAAAATAAAATAAAATAAAATAAAATAAAATAAAATAAAATAAAATAAAATAAAATAAAATAAAATAAAATAAAATAAAATAAAATAAAATAAAATATTAATATTAATATTAAAATAAAATAAAATAAAATAAAATAAAATAAAATAAAATAAAATAAAATAAAATAATAAAATAAAATAAAATAAAATAAAATAAAATAAAATAAAATAAAATAAAATAAAATAAAATAAAATAAAATAAAATATCAATATCAATATCAAAATAAAATAAAATAAAATAAAATAAAATAAAATAAAATGAAATATGAATGAATTAATGAATAAATAAATAAATAGATAAATAAATAAATAAAGAAAGAAATAAATAAATACACGTAATGGAAAGATATTTTTAAGCTCAAATGACAAAATCTAAATTTTTTTTGGGGGGGGATGACCATTAGGTTATTGTTTTTAAGTAAAGCAAAATTGGTAAGAGCGTGCTTGAATGCTATTTTGAAATATAAAATCTTAGTTGAAACTTTATCCACATTTTCCGTTTTAATTTTTTATTTTAGGCATTTTGTATTTTTTTCCGCTTCCTTATCTGACGCTTCATTAAAGTTTGGTCTATTATTATACCGAAATGTTTGTCCAGAACAAATAATACATGTGTGTCCCCGGAATTGCGATAGAAACGGATAAATAACTTAGTCTAGTAGATAGAATTTGTAAAGACATTTGGGGGAGGGAGATGGATGCGGGGATTGTAACCCCACTTTTAAAAATTTCAAAACAGAAATAGAGAAAAATATGACCAAAAGGTCCCCTGAAATTCATTTTCCACCGGGGGTTTTGCACCTTAGACCCTCACACTGGCCCCTGCTCTGAACCTGCTGTGGGACGTGTCGACTTTGTCGGCCACAATATTCCATCGCCGCGTGGGGGCTTGAGCCTTCGACGCGCGAAATACCTTACGATGAAATTTTCAACCCTTCCCTCTTTCATGAAATTCTGTAACCTCCCCCCCCCTACACACACACACACACAAACACAAACACACCACCACCACCACAAAAAAAAAAAACCAAAAAAAAAAAAAAAAAAAACCACTGATTTTATAGAAGTTAAGATTAAAATAAAATTCATATTTTTATTTACTGTCATGCTTGTTGCTATTGCAAAGATTTACTTTTAACTTGTGTAAGAATTAAAATATAGGTTTAAATGATATACATTTTAATGCACTGCAACGCTTTTAAGGTTATCTAAAATTTCATACCTTTGATTCAACATGACCCCCTGCAAACGTAAACGTTTTTAATTTTTTTATAACACCTTTTTTTTAAATTTTGCTATGCGGTGGTCTTGAGGGTATATTTTTTTTAAATCAACAATGTTAATAAAATGTTGCCAAAAATTTAACTCAAATATGTATTTTTATGTAGTATGTATGTAAATATTGAATTTTTGTATGGCAGCTAAATAAATTCCTAAGTAATACATGTAATAATAATATAATAATAATAATAATAATAATAATAATAATAATCATCATCATCATCATCAGTAAAAAAAATAACAAGAGACACGCTATTTACTTATTTATTTATTTATTTATTGATCATCATCATTATTATTATTATTATTATTATTATTATTATTACGCAATAATCGATGCATAACAGATATTAAAAGTAAGACATATCATGTACTGATTTTATATACGTTTTTATGATCGGCATGACAGATTTTAAAAAACGCGGATTTTTACTCCATAAGAGTTCCTTTTCACATTTTATTTTTATTTTATTTATTAAATGAAGTAAAACAAACCTGTATAAGAAAATCAAACAGTTTAATTAAAGTAAGCTAATATAAGGTAGGTATATGAACTTTGACCTCTCAATTTTTATTTACGCCTATAGCAGGGAATTTATTTACTGTCCTACATTTAGTCATGTAGGAAATATGTAGCCGATTGGGACAGGGTGTAGTAAACGTGTGTAGACTCCACGATGGACAGGTGAGAGTGTTTAATATCTTCTTTAACGACCCTTTTATTTTAAATTTTTTTCTAAAGTATTTTAAATCTTTATGTACTTGTTAAACTTTTCAAAAAGTTATTATAAACGATATAAGTGTCCCAATCATTGACAGTGAAAAAAGCACTTCCGTGACCCAGATAAATATATGCAATATATATAGCGCGTTATTTACACGATGTGATTTTATCAGGGGAGTTAGGTCGGGTTAAAAAGAGGTCACGTTTGTGCACAAACCATAACCTTTGGAAAAACTGTGAAAGATATTCAGCTACTATTTCTAACTCCTTGGACCACAAATTTCTCTTGTACAGCTAATTCACACATACCGTGACAAATTTAAAGTGAAAGTTTTCCAACTTCATTGCGTTTTAGTACGTAAAGCTTTAAACTATCAAAGAAAATTATATATAGACAAAAAAAAATCATTGGTGCAAATGTAATCAAATCTCTAGTAATAGTATACCGACGCTCACTTAACAGGTTATGTAATTTTCCTTGTACTATCAATAAGTCTCTTGTCAGTCCTCCAGGTTGTACTATCAATAAGTCTCTTGTCAGTCCTCCAGGTTGGCTCTTTATCCACTGCGTGTGTATTGTAAATGTTTATATGTAAATATTGTATATATTCTCTATACTGTAACAACGGTTTATGAGAGATTAAGTATTATATATTAAAGAATTCTTGTCTGTGTATATATCGCTATTTCCCTGTTGTACGACAAAATATTGTTAACAAGCTTAATTCAAGTAATTTTTCTCACAGAAGTGATATTGAGAGAGAGAGAGAGAGAGAGAGAGAGAGAGAGAGAGAGAGAGAGAGAGAGAGAGAGAGAGAGAGAGAGAGAGAGCTCCGACGGTCATTATTTTGCCGGGATGTGATTGGGTTGCGATCGTTAAGTATTATATTATTATGCAATATATCCTTACACATGAAAGATGTGAAACATTGAGAATCTGTTGGTGCTGTATATATATATATATATATATATATATATATATATATATATATATATATATATATATATATATATATATATATATATATATATATATATATATATATATAATTATATATATATATATATATATAACAAATATTTCATGGGGTTGCGGGCTATATCGCAGTTTATGGACCGGGCAGGGACCCCGAAAATATTATATGGACCGAAGCGATATAGCCCGCAACCCCATGAAATATTTGTAATATTATACCGAATTGATACCATCTCAAAATAGGCATCAGCATTTTTTTTTTTTTTTTTTTTTTTTTTTTTTGGAATTAATTTAAGACGATAATTGTCAACGTATTTCAGTTGCCGTTCCTGACTAACTTTGTATTAGAGTTAATCCACAAGTTAGACTATTCGGGTTAAGATGCTGTTTTTGTTTAGTCTAATATTACGTCATCAAGAACAATCGTGTGACGTAAGCAAACATAATACCGCCCGGAGCCTCCTGTCTATATTGCAAATTACCCTACCTCTGACTAAATTCTATGATAGTGATTGGCTAAATTAAATCACATGACCATCCCAGTATCATTCCGTACATAGCCGCACGCGCAAAAATACTTGGGTCAGCAAGGCTGATACCGGGTGGGTTAGAGTTACGTCCCCTGTCGCTAACGTAAACGTCAACAAAAATGACCTAGTTTTAACTCTTTGTATACGTCACAAGTACGTAATTTTACAAATTTCTACTGTGTAGGGGCGGTTCATTTTTTTTTTTATTATTATTACTTATTTATTTATTTATTTTGAAGTTCAAATAAATGTTATATTATTAAATAGCATGCATTAAATCTTATTAAGTGATATTCCTGGTTGTAATATTTTATTGCAGTCGGATATTTTTTTTTTATTTTTAATTTCTTTCATGAGCAAATTTCTATTTTTAAAAATAGTTCTAGGATTGGGTCATCGGTAGGGTAAAAAAGTTACATGGTTTGTAAGTGTCCGGTACGGAATGATACAGGGTCAGTAGAAAAGATACCGGGTGAGGCGTGAGATCGCCCGGAGTAAAATCAATGCATTTCTTAGAAAAACAAATTTATGAGGTATAATATATATTTTTAATTCTTGCCCCGGTTTCTTAAAGGGCCTAGTTACGGTACTACCTTGATAAAACCAAGACAAAATATTAAATCGAAAATCAAACTTACACATGTCGTGTGAAGGCTAAAGTGAAACTAGGTTCTTAACATGTACATTGTCGTACTTCACCTGTACAACGATCTACGGTTCAGTGTCCTACTATCGGTATAAGGAAATATAGAACAGGTGTACAGTTTTTATTCTGTTAAAAAGAAACAAAAAAAAAAAAAAAAACGATATAAAAATTGTGCACGTATAATTAAGTTCCTTATGAAATCCCGGTTATTTCAATATTTTTTGTAAAATTTTAGGACGTCGGGAAGTTTCGTCCATTTAAGTTAAAAATATAGCAGTTTTATCCCAACTATATCTTATAGTTGTATATTGTTGAAATAAAAATGTGACAAACGACCGGCTTATTTTTCATGCTAAAGTGATTTTTTTTTTCAAAATGTGCACGTCTACAGTGTAAGAGCACACTTTTATAAAGATAAAAATGTAAAAATCAAATGTTAGTTTTGACGACAAATTACGTCCAATTTCATTTAAAGATAGGGGAATTCGTAAATTTTCATCCGATAGTAAAGAAATATCCAATATGGCCGACATCTGGGACTTTATCATATATATTATCAGAAGTCCATGAATTACTTGGACTTCTGATATTATGTAATGCCGTTATGTTGTTTTATTTTCTTCACTAATTAAAATGTAACAAATTGAAAGGTTTTATTTTCTTTCAATTAAGTTAAATAAGAAAGATATACATAAAAAGGCAAAAATAAATAAATAAACTTAACAATGAATTAAATAAAGAATTAATATTAATCATCGATTAAACAAAGAAATAACTAATTAAAAATTAAATGAAAAATTAATGAAAATTTAATTAAAATTTGATTATCGCATACAGAAATAAATAAAAAATACTAATTAATAGAACAAATAAATAAATAAATAAATAAATAAATAAATAAATAAATTTAAAAAGATTGTCGAAGAAAATGCACCAATAAGGTAAAAAAAAAGATCAAAATTAATTATCGAATAAGAAAATAAAAAGAAAAAAAGTAAGATAACTATAAAAAGCAAAAATAAATAAATAAATAAATAATAAATAAATAAATAAATAAATAATCTTATGTGGCAAATAAGTTGCAAAAAATGTTTTGACTCTTGCAATAATATTGAGAAACTGATGGTAATTAATGAAAATATTTCTAAATTGCAAGTATCAAAATTTTGTCTGATGCATACTTGGACACTTGCAAATTTAGAAATATTTTCATGTTTTTGATGTAGTTAATCACCGAGTACACTCATTAGCAAATTATTCGTTTGCGGGACAGTTTGCATTTGGTTATTTCCATTCAACAAACTGTCAACAAACTTACCTGGTATTACTAGAACTAATTAATTAAAAATCTTATCAACATTAAATGCATGAATGAATAATATACACTAAGTGAAAAAAGAAACCGGAGGAAAATCACATTGAGAGAGAGAGAGAGAGAGAGAGAGAGAGAGAGAGAGAGAGAGAGAGAGAGAGAGAGAGAGAGAGAGAGAGAGAGAGATTTCTTCGATTTTAAAACAAATTAATAATAATGAATAAAAATTAAAATAATAATAATAATTAAATTTTTTTTTTTTTTGTTTTCTTGTATTCCCTTATACAGCAGTCTAAAGTTTTATCTTCTACACGTACCCTATTGCAAGTTCATATTATACGCTGTACAGACAGTAACGACAACTCTGAATAGCACAGGTAAACTACTGATCAGAGTTACGCCGCCTGATCATAAAAGATGACCGTGAAAGCCTTAATTATACCTATTAATCATTTAAAATTAGCCAACGAGGTTACGTAAAATGATTTTCTCGTTGCTGATCCTCAACAATAAAAAAAAGAAGAGGAAAAAAAAAGTCAGTTTAGTAATATATCCATTTGCCTGTACAAGGTTTCAAAATGGGTTGATGGGATATATAGGACTACTTGATCCGTGTTTTGTCATAATAATATAAAGATATAAGTTGCTTGTTCAAAGTCTAGAGTTTCAAGAGCAGTTATTATACCGAATATTGTAAGTGAGTAATGACTGATTGAGTGAGCAAACAAGCAAACAAGCAATTTCATTGATGTCTTTTAAGTAATTTTTCAATATAATCTGTTTGCCTTATCTAGGTTTTTGTTATGGACAGTGCAAGTGTGTGCATTATGCAGTGTAATAGTCCTTCCTGCAGTCCATTCTATCACTGGTATGTAAAACGAATTCGTATTCTCGAATTTTATCATAAGATACGAAAAAAGTCGCAAATGAAAGCGTTGTTACAGGGAGACAACTCTAATTACCTTCCGTATCCTTTATTTATTAGGGATGTGGGAAATCTTCAATTATATCAGGATCCTCATGCGCTGTACTTGATTTCATACTAGTTAAAATTTTACTTTTGATGTATATGAATAAAATGATTTCACGGATATATATCTATATATGTCACACGTGTGTAATTTAAGTAAAGTCTGCTGTGTACAAATTGCAAAATGTGCCTTGGTCATGTGTAGATACAAAATAGCTTTGAGACAAGAACGTCTGAAACTAGTCTAAAAAAATTGGCAAATAAGGAAATTCATCGTCGGTGATTAGATTTAAATTGTATTATAACTATCCGCATTAATTATCCGAAATTTCAAGTAATTTCATCTCCGATAATTTTCAATTTTGAAATAATTATCCGAAATTTCAAGAATTTCATTGTGTATGGAAAGCGAAAGCATCAAATTATGCATTTTTGATTTTTCTGAATGAAATATTCAATGATTTTAATATGACAAATGTTTAAAATTTTATAATAATATATATTAATCAGTCAATTCGTATTAATTATCATAACTTTTAATTTCAGTGTCGATGGATGATTTTAAATATTGTAATGGCAATCCATATTACACATTAGAAGATAACGAGGAACTTATCATATTGTCGAAAGGGAATAAATCCAAATCACTCCTCGGTGAAATTATAGGCGGTGTTATATCACTAGAAGTTTCTTACTGTAATATACAAGTATCACCAAAAAGATCAAGCAGCAAGCAATATATGCAGGCCGTGTATGAAACACTAAACATTACAGATTGTAAAGTGAAAGTAACAGTAAGGGAATCAACACCATCCGGGAACAGGGTGAACGTTTTGGTGAGTATAAGCTAAGGTTAATGATCACGTAATGCGTTCAGTTTTTTCGACTTTCCTTTCTCTGACATTTAAATATATTTTAACAACTAAATCGAAAAAAAAAAAAATAAATAACTTTTCAACATTCAACGCCTACAATGTTTTTATTCACATTCACGCAAAATGTTCCTTTGATTCTCAAATTTTGTTTTCGTACGATACATCTGAGGATGTTTATCTTTGCAAAGCACTCGGTCTCACTTCCCTGATTGAAGTACACGTGTTGAACCGAATTCTCTAAGTTTTAAAGTTTTTGCTTTGTATTTTTGATTTTTTGATTTGGATATGGGACGGTATATTTGTGTTTGATATATCAAACGAAGATAAATTACATCCATGATTTCAGGAGGGGCCTCAGTGGCCAAATCATTTAAAGCGCGCGCTTACGGATCACAGTCTCACCGCCTGGGTTCGAATCATACTCTTCAAGATCCTAGTTTGCTTGTCGAAGGTCGATGTTTTTCTCCGGGTACTCTGGTTTTCTCAACCATCTCAGAACTCACCGCCTCTAAATAAAGAATCTTGACTTGGGCGTAAAACACCATTACTCCATTCCACTTCACTTCATGATTTTTGGTATGGACCATTAAGCCTTTTGATAGAGTGCGTTCTAATCACACATAAGGGCTACTTAGTTAGTACCATCGGATATAAAATGGATTTTTTCTTCTTTTTTTTCTGTTTCGTGACACACTTGTTACATAACACTTTTAGGGTAAAATAGTGTTTCACTTTAGCCAGCAGAAATGAAAGCTAAAGGACATGCACGTGGTACAACGTTCCCTCGTTAGGATATGTACGCGGTACACCATTTTATCATTAGGACATGCACGTGGTACACAATTGCATCATTAGGATATGCACGTGCTACAACATTGCGTCATTTTAAAAAAGTGTTATAATTGTTACGTCTTTTGCAGTTTGTGTCTGAAATATTTTATTTGTCTAATGTGGTTTGACTATCCAGTCAACCTTTTTTTAACTATATCGAAGCGGTCAGTGGTTTAATGGTGTGCAAAACTGAAATACCCCGAGAGAACTATTGAATTTTGACAATAGAAATAAAAAATTGTCAATATTTATCATTTGATTTTTCTGATAACATTTGTCATCTGATTTTGCTAAACAACTAAGTCACTCATATTGCTCTTAAAATATTTGTCAATTATTATTATTTTTCATCTAAGACCCATTTTATTTTAAATTACGAAACATAAGTATCAGTCTGGTTTTTCTCCCCCATTTTAACCATTATATATAATGATATGAATGACCGAACCTGTTTTTGTTTTTTTTTGGAAAGATTGGAACAATCGTTCCTAAGGCATCGCACGTGGGTAACCCTGATTTTGCAGCTTCTTCACTAGGTTCTGTTCGTTTTGATTTCTTACTACGCGGAAAAATGTAGTTCCGACATTGCAAGGAAGTAGCGTTTGTCGTGCTATCGACGTTTTAACGATTGTTTTCAAACTGTGTTCTCTTATCACTTGTCAAATATTGTAATCTACGTACGTATTTAAAATGCGGAATGGGATATAGGTTTTGATAAACGACGCGGTAGAATACAATTGAAACACAGGGGCATTTTACCGAGACATTATCAACAGCGATATCCACGGATATATCAATGATAAAGTAAAATTTTAAATAAAATATAAGTAAAATTACCTTTTTTGGGTTGTTTATTTCATTAATTATTTTTTTAAGTGTTTGATGATCAATAATCATGATTCTGTAAGTAATACACATCGAGGTCGCCATTTTGTTTACAAGTAAACAACGTAACCTATTCATTAACTTCCAACGTTTGAGGTGTACCAACATGCCGCTTTCTACTTGTAATTGTCTTCAGTCAAATTATTATTATACATCGTTTGTTGCATTATTTGTGGATCAAGTTCAGAGAATTTCGTTTCAAACAAAAATTCAATATTTTACCTTGCGTATGTGTGTACATTTTAAGAAATGGCAATGCAAAAATGGAACAAGTCCCGATTCCCGACTTCCGCAAATAAAAGTTAAAATTAAATTATTTTCAATCATATTTCAAACATATTTTAAAGTAATTCTCATCTTGGAAAACAGTTTTTATCGCGTCTGTCGGCTAGAACAATCACATGGTCGTTTCGGGAATTCCCATAACAAATACTAAATGAGAATAAGTGAAAAACGTCATTTCCTGTTTTCATCAGAAAAAATGTCTTTTATGTTGAACTAGTGTACCGACAAGATTCTGTCTTACACGATTTTCTCGGCAGTGAACATTAATTTTAATCAACTTCCTATTTCATAGAAAATTAAAGCACTAATTAAAGGTATGATTTTATTGAGTTTACATAAAACCGTTAATACATTGCACAAACCTGTTTCACGTTACGAGGCAATGGCGCCAATACACAATGAAATAAACGTGTGAAAACAACAATTTATAGTTAAAATGATTGAAAACAACAAAGATTTTTTCTTGATTTTATTAAATAGTTATTTCAAGCGCTCTGCATCACATGCTGCAACCGAGTTTCAGCAAAAACGTGTCCGGTTTTAGAGGTAAAAAATTGCCACCCGAAATTAGAGGAAATGTAAAAATTAGTAAATTTAAAAATTAGGGTGTCCGAAAACACAGAGGGTCTGAAAACATCGAAGGATTACGGTACTTGCACTTTGAAGATTTGTCCAAGAATTTCACGTTCTTAGACAAAAACTTTTCTGTCCGACAAAAACAGAGTTTCAGTGGTTCATCAACATTGTATTGCAAAAAACTGCTGTTGTAACAGAGCTACATGTATATGTTATTTAAAAGAAATAAATATTTTTCAGAGATGTAAACTGTTTCTTGTTAATATTTCTAGCTATAGCATTGGTGGATATATGAACATGATGGACACAAAAGTTACAATGGTACTGAAATTTTTTCACACCACTCGCATGGGAAAACTTTTTAGGACATATGTCAATATTTAAAACCCCAATACCATCAGCTGCCAATGTATTATAGTGTTAATATGCCAGCATATTTTGGTTGTATTATGCTGAGCACACAAATGTCAAGTCTGGTACTTACCTTTGAAGAATGGGAGCCATGGTGGCAGAGTGGTCTAAACAGTGCTTAAGGATCACAGCACCTCTCACTGCCTGGGTTTTAATCTCCTCAGGATAGAACCAGGTGTGAGGAGGAAGTTTGTCAGTTCTGTATGTCAGGGGATGTTTCCGTCTACGAGTTGTCACATGCTGAACTTTGGAAATAGTTGACAGCTATGACACACAATTGCATGCAGACAGCAGACCTCTATTATGGCAATCAGTGTACTACCACTTTGATGATATAATTTCCCTCTTGAGATTTGGTTTGCATATTGTTTCACCTTGCAAAGGCGATTTTTCGTCACTTGTTTGAGGAACAAATTTTCTTGCCTATAGACTTCCATCCCTGTATTTATTTGACAGAATGTAACCGTCTCACCCAATAAGGGAGTGATCTACCATTTACATCTTCAACTACAAATGCTTAACAGGAAATCATTTTGTTTTCACAGTAACAGTACGAAGTGTGCCAGTTTTGCTACATATGTAATTTGTTTCACTTAGTCATCAGGTTTATATAAAAAGTTTTCAGATTTCCTTGAAACCTCCTGTCAGACCTGGTCTGAATTTGGCAAAACTCATCCAGACTATAAAAATCGCTGTCACCACAGTATTGATATTCTGATCTAGATCGTGATGTTTTTGCTGTTTATACAGGCCAGTTTTGTCACACTTTGATACAGTTATCTAACATATAGTTGGTAGAGTCCACAAGAGACCAGATAGCTTGGTTGGTGGAATGTCCCACTGCTAGGGAGGTCTTGGGTCTGAGACCATGGTTTGCCACTCCATTTTCTCAATTTCCAGTTACATTTTGAGGGTATTATCAATAGGGATATCATGCACAATCTCGATCAGAGAGATGAAATTCGTATTTTTAGTTTTTTGGTCATTTGATAATGCCATTATTATTATGCACCATTGAAATGTTACAGATCACTAAAGTTACTTACAAAATAAGGTTTTTTGGTAAATAAGTAAATTGAATGAGTAAGATATTATTTCTATCCCTAGTTATTGTGAGCTGGATTTCTCTGAAACCTTGTGTTACAACTAATCTGACTTTGTCAGACCTAACAGACCTGTCTCCAATAGCTGTTTTCATATCAACTAAGAATAAAAAGGTTGTTCACACCTTGTATCCATTTATGCAAAGCTATTTGTGTAAGGATTTGCAATTTTTATCGTAGAAGCGAAGCCTTCAACATTTGTATGATACCAGATTACAGGCACACAGTGTTACAATTCACTATGGACCGCACTTTGGATGCGTTGGAAGTAACACTTCCTTGTTGGTACAGCGGGTCAGAACTAATTAAAAACATCTGAATCCCATCATTTCATTGCATGTTCTTAAAACATTTTAGCATCTACCACTATCAACCAGATGATGTATGTAATTTCAACAATCAGGCAAAGACACTTTTAAAATTACATCATATGACAACTATCTTTTTTGTACTGCCATTATCTTCCTGTTCCAATGCCTTACGTGTTCTCTGTTTATACAATTTGCATAAGAGAAAATAACACATTATTGTTTATCTGATCTTTCCATAAGTGCTGTCAGCACTTTGATTAAATCTCTCTCTCTCTCTCTCTCTCTCTCTCTCTCTCTCTCTCTCTCTCTCTCTCTGAAATAAAATCAAAATTTTCCGTTTCAGTCTGAAGTAACCTGCAAGAGCACAAAACCAGATACTATGTTCACAACAAAAGAAAAAAATTCCATTAAGGTTGTATTGAATAAAGATGTTGATCCGAGTAATGGATATGACTTTAGAATAAAAATATCACTATGGGGTTTGTATATTAGCATTTTTATTATTTATATAAGCAAAGAAAGAAAAAACATGTAACCTTATTTTGCATGATTTCGTTTCGTTTAACTTTTAGTAATTTTTCTATGCAATTCAAAAGCCATTCCACGCCTTTAAACAAATTCTACGTCTTTTTTTTTTTTTTTTTTTTTTTTTTTTTTTTTTTTTTTTACGTTTTTAGAAATTATTATACAGAGAGTGGAGTTGACTCTGGTTAGTTGGCAATTTATGCAAACATGGTGTAGTGATTAATATGTAAATTAGCAATTAAAACTCGCATTGTAGAAAAATCATACTTGTTCTAGTTCGTAATATGCCTATATCAGTCTTCTCTGAAAAACAAAATATAATTTAAGCGCTTATGTAGTGCTTGTATACATCTTTATAGTAAAATAAATAAATTAATAAATAATGAAGCTGAAATATGTTGACGTCGAGTTGCATGTATCCGGGTTTTCCAGATGAACACATGTTGAATATTAACACTCCACACAAAACATTTACATTTACTTTTAAGTTAAATATGTTAACTTCGGGAAAAAACGACTATTGGTTAAAATAGCTTTATTGTTAATTCAGATATGTTCGTTTATGCAAATTATTGTTTGTACTTTTAAATAAATTGTGATATTCCTCTTTTTCTACCTCAAGACATTAAGACTAAGACTTGTTTTATATTCGTTTTCTTTGTAGAAGGTCCAGATACCAGCGGACTGTCCTTTGCAGTAAAATTAGTCATCGGGATAGCTTGTGGAATAGCTGTACTTATAATAATAGTTCTAGTCGTCAAAACTGTTCTCTATAAAAGGAGAGTGAAAAAAGAGGAAGTAGATGAAGACGTACCTGAATCATTACCAATGCGGTCAGCAAACACAGAGGCTGAACGGAACGGAATGAATGGTAGGCTAACATGAAAGCTAAAAAACATATTATTATAATAAATAAATAAATAAATAAATAAATAAATAAATAAATAAATAAATAAAAATCAACACGAAACACAGTTCCATTCTATAAAAATGTTTCGAATACTAAATTATATTTATTTATTTCAATTCCAAATTGAACACTTTGTTTTTTAATTTTTAAAAAAATAAATGAAATATATAATTAAGGCTACATCATAACGTTTGTATGATGACAACAAAGTTTGTTATAATCACGAATTTAAAATCAGTACCGCTTGCTCTCTCTCTCTTTGTTTGTAACACTACAATATTTCTTTCTTTCTTTCTTTCTTTCTTTCTTTCTTTATTTATTTATTTATTTATTTATTTATTTATTTATTAGAAAAAGAGATGTATATATCACAAGACAGGAACTCGCCGAGTCCTAAAGACAACATAGTGCCACCGCCATCCTATAATGATTTATATGACAAATAGTACAATCATTACCAATAGACAAGCAAGACGTCAACATAATGAAGGCAATTTGTCAATAACAAATCCGTACAAGAGTTATCTCCCTGTAGTTGAGGAGAATGTTTGCTTCCATTAGATTTTATCTATATCTTTTATCTAAGTTTGGATATCTTTATGGAGCTTGTGCTTTTGTATTCCAAAACTGTTATATCTTTACAACTAGAGTCGCTAACAAATTTAAAGAATAGTGTAAAAAGTAGCAACCTTATATATACCTATAGTCACAAACACGATATTTTCGATTAGTAGATTGATATATTATGTTAAGAGTTAAAGGAAAGTCACATGAAAAAGTTTCCTTTTGAAGCTGTATAGGTGACAAGAAATTTCTTAAAGTCGCCTTTGCTTACTTGTACATTATCAGTGAAAAGAATCCGATTGTTATTTTTTGCAAAGAAAACTTTCCTGTTTCATGGTGCTGATTTCATTTCTTGTAGAATCCAACCTATTAAAAATAATCTTGAGAAATATTGAAAATTGTTCCGGTTGTCATTCATTGCGTAGAAAACTTTTCTGTTTCATGGTGCTGATTTTATTTATTGTAGAATCAAATCTATTGAACACAATCCAATCTATACCTTAAACCTACGGATATCTGATTTATGATTATGGCCTTCAATGCCAATTTCAAAAAAAAAAAAAAAAAAAAAAAAAAACCGACATCAGGACATATCATCACATCATCATGCCTTTCTTTCTAGCAGTGTTATGTTAGTATAAGGTGCCTACAACCAGTTTAAAAGTTTAAAAAAGTAATCGGGACTTCATCACGTGACATTTTACTTTTAGCAGAATAGAAATGTATGCTTTAACTATGAAGACATTTACATGATGTATTATTGTTCATGGTTAGCTTAATGTCATTGGTAGTGAAAATTCAAATGCACTTGTTTCACTGTGGATGAAGTTTATATCATAAAATTTTTAAAAATTTCATACGATTTAATTTTATTTTGTGTTCAATTTCTTAGAGTCGTTTCTTCTTTCAGGTGGTTTTTAAAAATGTGTGAATCAGTTTAAGCTGCTGCCGCCATGATGTAAAATGTTGTTGAGTGGTTTGAAAAATTTACTTAAGAAATCGAGCCATTTGAAGGCGTGGAGTTTAAAAATTGTTGAATAACATGGACTTTATAAAAACTGATGCAACAAAGAACACGCTAAAATAACAGATAAAAAGAAAACGAACTGAAAATATACGATTAGCATATAGCTTTATTACTTTGAAGCTCACGACCTCAGAGAGACACTGGTTATAATGATTATACATGCATGAGTTAACGTTACAAGAGTACTTTTGAATCCTAACAATACATGTCTTTGAGTTACGATGCTTTCTCATATTTTGTTATTTACTAACAGATTATTAACCGTAAAATATATGTATCATTGTAAACTAGGTTCTGTTTCACTGGTTATAACGAGAGAGAGAGAGAGAGAGAGAGAGAGAGAGAGAGAGAATTATAAAGGGAAAATAAATAAGTTAGTGTTAGTGAAATAGGTGTTGGGTATGTTTTGTTGTGTATATTGCTATTGCAAATATGGAAAATCCCATGAATGACGTATTTTCATACAGATGTGAAGTCCGATTCCATGTATTTAATTGATAATTTTTAGTATATTACATGATAATTTCCACAATACTGATTGGTCATCTCCATGAGTTCTATTTCGTATCGTGTAGTACGCTTACTACTCCGGCGCTTGTCACCTTAGAAACTGTTATCTCCCCCTTGAAGAGTCCTCCATTTGTAAACAACATGACAACTTGTTTTGCAACTCGATTTCCCCGAATCCGCCAATTTTGTGTTTACTTCATTGAAGTAAAAACTTGCAGATAAGAAAATTCATTTGCAATGAAGTTGAACAACAAGACCATGCACTATATATTGTAAAAGCTCGTCACGTGATTTAAAAGTCATATTTTTACAATGTTCCAATTTTATAACCACAACAAATCTGTCGGATATTTTTCAGTTGAAGGAACTCAAGTGTTGAAAATCAAGTAATAACAAGGACTGATAATTTTAAATCAATTTTTTTTAAATATGAATAAATACTTTATACAATAAATTTAAATATACACAAAATTAAATACGACTTTTAATTCTTCATCTTCTCATCTGAAAATAGAAAACCGACAAAGTAATTTGAGTAATTATTAGGTTTGAAACACAGTATTCATTAATCCACGTACTATTTATTATTCAAATTTTCATTTACCAAATACATACATCAATTTTAATTATTGTAAAAGGAATCTAAATATTGCCTGTAACTGATTCTCCAAGAAATTTTTTTTTTTTTAATTTAATTTGATATACAAATCAAATAATGAAATGTTCAGTTTAACCAGAGACGTATATATATATTTATACGCCTCTAGTTTAACTGAGAAATATTTCTCAATGAAATGAAGTGGTCAAAAGAGCGTCCATGGGTCACACCTCCTCTCAGCGTTTGAATTCCGCTCTGGCAGATCTTAGACGGTAAGAAAGTTGTCAGTTCGCTTGCCAAAGTTCGATGGGTGTTTTTTACCGGTAGCTCCGGTTTCCTCCACGTTCCCAAAACTGATTATTAGTGAAGAAATCTTGACCGGGGAGTTTAACACTATTTATCCACTCTTTTCTTAAAATAGAAAAGTCAAAATGACATTTTATAATATACTAAAATACATGTGTTACCTCAAGTACAATTTGAAAATTCTTTCAATTTTATTGCCTGAATTTTCTCAAGCAAAACCTAGAGTTTCTCTAAGCTGTTCTTGTTTTCTTCAGAGCACTGTATTAAAAAGTCAGGAATACCTTAGCTGGAGAGAGAGAGAGAGAGAGAAAGAGAGAGATTTCTTGTATAAAATGCTTAAGATGATAAAAATAATCAATGAACCTACCATCTAGATCTTCAACTCGGGGATTTTCCATAGGTCTTCGGCTGGTAATTCATCTCTCCCTGTAAGCAAGAAAATTGAAATACATATCGGATATAGCCTAAACGATACAATAATTTTCTTTCGAACCCTTATTTTGCAGTGATTTTGATTGTCGAAGGAAGACGAAAGCACCGGCTATTAAATCAGTTTCTCACGGCCTAGATTTAAATCCCATTGGTGACAGATTCTTGTTTAAAGAAGTTTTTCAGATGTCTTGGCGATGGTCAGTGGTTTTGCTCCGAGCACTTCTGTTTCCTCAGCCATCTATTAACTGACCTCTCTGATATAAAAAAACCTTGCCTAGTATATTGCATTCCATTACTCAAATAATTTCTTATCCAGTGTGTGTGTGTGTGTGTGTGTGTGTGTGTGTGTGTGTGTGTGTGTGTGATTACCCTGGAAAACTTGTTCTTACTAAGCAATATTGGCATTTGATTTAAAGCAAAGCTAGCCAAAAAAAAATCATAAATGGTCAAAAACACAATATCGTCAAAAGTAGTTTCTAATAAAAGATGTTTTTACTTAGTTATTTAATAATTGACGATAACACATAATAATAGGGTATGTAGAATTTTACAGAAAAGAATGAGAAAGTAATACCAACACCCTTATTCCCTTTCGGCGGAACCCAAGAAAGTAATGCGGTGTTAGTTTGTGGCTATTAAGTGTATTTTTTTTTTATAAGTTTTACCAACTGCTTTTAATATATCTAAAGGATATAACGGATTTCAGTCAATTGCCCGCAATATACTAAAGCATGTCAATAAGTAGGAATTGCAAGCAGAGCATTGGATGGTCGCTACACCCTTTGCAGCAGATCTGTGCAAACTAAACCCTTTTTGGTATCTACTAGGTCAAGTTAAAATAGGTTTTCAATATTGTCATTCATTTTTAAAATTTTGCTTTATGTACATGAGGTTGTTTCAATCTAAATCGCAATACCACAGCAGTAGAAGAATACTTTGTAAACTTACCAACAAAACCTCTTTTACCTAGATATAGAAATAAAGAGGTTCAGGCAATGGTCGGTAGAAGGGAACTGAATATAATGTCCAATGGACAAAAAAAAACTAATATAAAATTTTTGCTTAACATATTCGATTTCGTATTTGATAAAGTCATCTTGTCCATTATAATTAAAGCTTTTAAAATTTGGGGGAAATAAAGTAAATTAGATGACACAAATGATTTTATCAGCATAACCAAAACATTTGTCAGTAATATGTAAATTTAAACGATTTTATCTGAAATTTCTTATTGGAACGCAGAATACTGAGATGGCAGCAAAAAAAAAAAAAAAAAATAATAATAATAATAATAAAATAAAAATAAATGAAATTTAAAAAAATAAAATAAAAATAAAAACAAAAACAATAAAATAAAATAAAAATAAATAAATATATAATTAAAAATTAATGAATTAATTAAAATAAAATTTTTAAACTCATCTTAAATTTTTAAAAATAAATAAATTAATTAAAATAAAATTTTTAAACTCATCTTAAATTTTTATTAAAAAAACAAGATTCATTCGATTTTTAGAGGATACAAATGACCCATAAACACTTTCCAGATAAGCAAACTAAAACTTAACTATGTTTTAAATTTACCGCCGATATGATGCACTATTTTTGCGGAGTGATTTATAAAATTTGTTATTTTTTATAACTTATTTAAAATTAATACCGTTTATTTTGTTTCACGACATTTACGTCTCTCTCTCTCTCTCTCTCTCTCTCTCTCTCTCTCGTCGTCTTCTTATTTTACGGTTTACTGTGTAATAGAATTGCCTTTTTTAGTTTTTGACAGATATTATATTACGATGGCGTCATTGGAAGTTTTATTTCAATCATCATAACATCATATCAATTTGCAGTATTTTAATTTCACAGTGTTTTTATTGTTGACAAATTGCTTGCTTTATAATGACGTCAACAAAAATCAAAATGTCATATCAATATATATCATGCTAATTTGATAGTGCGGCTGTTGATTAACTACATCTGACAGCGAGGCTTTTCTTTGATCACATTACACGAAATACTTACTTGGTTTTCTTCTTGATGTTTGATCCCATACTGTTATAAAAAAAATAAAAATAAAATAAATGAACATGTAAAGTTCAAACATTATACACCTAATACGACCAATATCTTCGACAAAAGCTACGTTCATTAAATTACAGAGTGCCAATACAATTGATATTACACTTTTGTTGTTTTTTTATGAATCACGTTCGCCAAATCTCAACACATTAAAAATATATTACAGTTAAAATGTGCTAGTCAGAATATAAAAAGTTCAAGAATTGAAATAGAAAATGTAGTACAGAAGATGTTATTTGTTATAAATTGTAGAAAAAATTGTCAAAACGAATAAAACTATATGTTTTTGAATAAGAAGTTGAGAAATCTGTAACACCTTGTAAAACACTCTGTCAAAGAGAGAGAGAGAGAGAGAGAGAGAGAGAGAGAGAGAGAGAGAGAGAGCGAGAGAGAGAGGCGCAGATCTCAAGTTCTTGTACAGAAGTCAAGCCCCACATAAAATTATGCTTAAATTATTTTTGTAAGTTACTCTTTGCATGATATGCACATAACAACGTTGTTCTAAATATAACGATGAATAATACATACCCATTTTAATGTTTCTCTTCCAGTTAATTTTGTTATCCTCTCTTTGGCGTTGTTTTCTTTCCGGTCTTGTTGGACTTGTTTCCTTTGTTTGTTTTCTTGGTCTCTTGTTCCTTGGTCTTTTGTTTCGTGGTCTTGTGGGGTTTGATCGCTCTTTTAAATAGAAAAGAAATTGAAAATTTCTTATTTAAAAATAGCCAGATTTAGATTAATAATGGAACAGCATGAAGTAAAGATGTTTTTACACCTTAGTCAAGCTTCTTCCATTTATATCGAGGCCTTTATTTCGGGAATGGTGGAAGAAACCGGAATACCCAGGGAAAACAGCCGACCCTCGAGAAGCGAATTTGCAAACTTCTTTAACACATGGACATTCCTTAGCAAGATCCGAACCTATATCTTTGTAATGATTGCATTTAGGATAGAAAAGTCTGTGCATCAACCTAGTTAAATTGAACATACATGTAATTACCACAGTTGAATTTAATTATTCAAAGTAAAACCAGGTAGGATATCAAATAATATTAAACAACGAATAGTTTGGCACAGGTCCGCTTCTAACGTTATTTTCCAATAAACCCCAACCCCAAAAGAATGAAAGAAAGACAAAAGAAAAATGAATAGAAGAAAATGCATACCTCTTTCACACTTTCCGTTAGAGTCTCTAGTATACCCTGGTCTGCAGATACATTGTTTTGTTTGAACGTCATCACATACTTCGTTACCATGGTAATCACACTGATCTATAATTAAATGAAAATTATATCCTCAACAATGAAGATGATGTATTCCATTTAAGACGAATATACTGACAGTGGGATAATTTTTGTTTATTTGTTGAACTTGTAGTTTACCTTCTCTTTACATTTTAGTGCTAAATGTAGGAGCCCAAACATTGCAAAATTTACATTTTAAAAATAAAATCACTTTATTTTTTCAAGCTGCGAATAATTTTATAGTCTCACTAAATTTATTTCTACAAAAACATAGTTATAACTAAGTCACGTACGATTTAACAAGCGGCGGGTGACTCTAGCTAGGCAGAAGGTACCTATATCCTTACGGTCATCTGCTCAGGTGAAATGTCACAAATTAACTTAATTTGCCAGTTTGCATAGTTTGTAATTTTGAATTGAAGAAGGGTCGGTATGTTCGCGTTTGACTACAACAGTTGTAAGTGAATTTTAAGGACAGTTTTAAGTTGTTTTCTGAATTACATAATAATAATAATAAAAATAAAAATAATAATAATAATAATAATGATTATAATAATGTTATTACTTACAAACACATCGTCCAGAATGATCTAATGCTTCACATACTGGACATTGTTTTATCGGTTTCGGTTTCTGTTTTGTTGGTGGACTTGGTGTGGTTTTTGTTGTAGATTCATAACATCTATAATCTCTTCTGTTACAATAAAAGCCGTCACCACAATGTTCATTATTAGAACATTCACATCTGTACTTGATGCATCTTTTACCAGGGAAACAATGGTCATCACTGATGCATTCTGGTATACATTCATAATCCAAACATTTGTGCCCGAGCGTACATTGGTCGTCATAGAAACACTCTGTTTATATAAAAACAAATATATGTAAAATTGTTTGAATATATATATATATATAGATATTGAAAATGAATTTACGTTCAAGTCAAGAATTTTTTTATTATTTGTTATCAATCAAATTTTTCGGCCCCTAGTGTCACTGATGAGAAATGATTTTCCGAAATATGCACATATGGCACAATAAATTTAAAAGGTATTTGCGTTTTATATTTACTACCCCTAAGCGGGCACCGCTGCTGGTGAAATAAACTCCCCGAAAGTATCCATAACTCAGTAGAAAGTATTTTTTCTGTCAGAAAATATACCATTAAGAAAAATTTTAAGCCGTTTTTTAAATGTATTTAAACTATAGTTTGTTCCCTCATGCAAAGCACTCCTTAGCTAGATTTGGATTTATATAATTCTGAAACTTTAGATTAATCAATTTTCAACTGTTTGGCTTATGTTTTTTATCTATCGCATTTTTTACCCCTAGTGTCAATGATGGGGATCGATTTTCCGAATGTGCACATATTGTACAATACATTTAACAGGTATTTGTGTTTCATATTTACTACCTCTGAGCGGGTACCGCTGCTGGTAGAGTAAACTCCCCGATGGTATCCATTACTCAGTAGGCAGTATTTTGTTCTGTCAGAAAATATACAATGTAGCAAAATTTTGAACCGTCTTAATTTTTTTAAAATTTATTAAAACTAAGGTTTTTTCCTCATACAAACCACTCCTTAGCTGGATTTGGATTCATTTAATTTTGGAGCTTTAGATTTATCAATTTTCAACTGTTTGGCTTATGTTTTTATTTATCAAATTTTTCGGCCCCTATTGGCATTGATGAGAAATGATTTTCTGAAAAGTGTGCATATGGCACAATAAATAGCTTTTTGTATTTTATATTTAATCAATATCACCAAAAGCTATTCAAAACGTAAATTCGAGTTCAATGCATAGAGGTATTATTTAATCATATGAAATAGAATTTTTGAATCAAAATTGATTTTTTTAAAAATTGACCAAGATTTCGCAGATTGAATATAAATTAACGATTAAAATACTAGTTTAATTAATCAATCACTTTATAGTGACTAATGCTGTTAGTATCAATAAACACATATCATTTTTGTTACTTTATGTTTCCCTTACCTGGTTTTGTAGGTTTAGCAGGAGGTGGGTCTGAAAAAGAAATTTTTTTTTATTATTTATTAAGAGATTTTTATTTTGATTGTTGTATATGAAAACAAGATCTATTAAGGTTTAATCTTCCTTTATAAGCAAATACTAGATTGTTCGTCTCGAGCGAAATATAGTAAAACAAAGTTTTCATATTTTAAAAGTTAATAAAACGAGTCTTTGGTAGTATGAATGGATCAAGTTTTACCCGGTTTTTACCCAAATAATTCTTGTAGCATGCGTTTTGCGCATTCATTGTGAATTCGTTTAATAAATGAACACATGATATTAAAACATCGATTTATTTAGCAATAATTGAAGTTTCTCATTTTTCATTGGGGTTTCTTATAGAAGTATTTAAAGTAACTAACCCCATTTCCAAATTATCATTGTATTGCTTGGATTTATTTTTTTTAAAAAATGTAAATTAATATACTTACATCTGTCTGCTGGTGGAGTAGGTTCAGGAGGGTCTGAAATATAAATAAGCTTTGTCATTATGCTAATTATTGTAAAAATCCGAAATCATTTTTTAAACTAAGTGTTCGTGTCGCAATTATATGGAAAAGTTTAATGTGCAGGGAGGTATTTCAGAGTGTCACGCCTATCATGATACGGGGCATCGATTTCACATCTAATCCGAAGGACCCCGTGACATTTATTACTTAATGCCTAGTGCTGGGCAAACGAACAGTTACTACCTATTGGTAAGACCCTGCCAAGGTTTACCCACATACAAAACGAGCGCTCTATCAAATGAGCTGCCGTAGTGGTTGCTCTCATAGACATTTATTGTCTGTTTTTTTTTTATTTTTTTCAAAATGTAAAAATAAAATAAGATAAAATAAATTTTAATACTTACATTGGTTTGCAGGTGGAGTTGGTTCAGGAGGATCTAAAATAAAAATAAGTATTGTCATTATATGTAGAAACTATGACAATTTCACAATTACCAGAGTAAAAACATAAACAAATAAAAATAAACTTTTAAGGTGACAATGCAATATGCAAGAATTGTATGCAAAAAGACATATTTTAAATCCAATTATATATAAATAAATTTTAAATTTAAATTTCAACAATATTTTTTAACTTTAATGTGATGGCCTTAGTTTTTTTATGTCAGGTGAAACTAGGCTTAACTTTAAAATATATATGTACTGATCATGAGTACCAGTTTTTCAAAAACAGTTTTGTGCCCTCCAACAAAATTATATAAAAAAAACACATCGTGGCAATAATTCCTGTGATCTGAAACGAAGGAGATTGAATCAACCGCGATCAAATATATGTTTTTTTTGTTTCTTGTGTGGTTTTTTATTGTGTCCTTATCTGATTAGCATTAATCAATGATAAATTATATTTTAAATATTTTGTACACAATTTCATCCTGATTCAGATAAAAAAATTCCAAAAAATTAAACATCTCCGACACCTTCAGATTTAACTGTAGTTATAAGAAGCTTATATAATGTTTAAAATGGGGAGACAATCTCAATACACTTGTATAGACATGTACCGTTTCTCTTACAATATACTGAATGAATAATGTTTGATTAATCAGAGCAACGGATGATAATATAAAACAAACGGCTAACAATTTCCGCATTAATTGGAGATGTTCAGTTATTCTGCAAAATACAGCATTCTCGATGCAAGCAGTTGCATTAAAAAATTGAAAGTTACTTAGCACTGCAATTAAATCAGGGCGTTTTATATTTCAAATATAACTTTTGATACTTACATCGGTCTGTATGTTGAGGGCGTTCAGGAGGATCTTAAAAAAATACATTTTATTATTTTGAGTAAGTGACAGAATTTGATAATGATAGGTCTTTATTCTTTCTCGACAAACTATTTTTTAAAAACGACATTTAAACATAACCACTATAAATTAAGCTTGTGAATCTTTTTACGACGAAACAGTTTGTCAATCAGAAAACAAAAATACTTTAAAAAACAGTAATATTCTATGAAAATGTTTAATTTTAGAATATAAGTTTTTTACTTGAAATGCTTTTGGTACACGAGATGTTTTAAAGGTAAAACAATACTAAGTAGTCGCCATCGACGTCACAAACTTATGTTGAATTTTTAAAAAATTAGAAAAATAATCCCCTTATTGATCGGAATCAAACATCTACAGATTAATCGCTTGCTTTGGATTGTATATATCAATTCTATGGAGAGAAATACATGAACCATCTGTATAAACATTTACTTTTTAATTTTTTCATTAACGAAAATGGCCGGTTTCCGGATATATCATTATCAAGAAAAATAGATAATTATGTAAATAAAAAGCTAGCCACCAAAGGCTTGAGATTTTGACTATTTTGCAACTGAATAGCATTGCAATAAAAGAATTGGCTTATTATTTTACATTCGTTACGGTACTTACATCTGTCTGTGCGTTTAGGGAGTTCAGGAGGATCTGAAAAAAAAATTTTCTTTGGTTTAGAATTGATTCTGAATGAACAAAATTAAACGAACTTCTTCCATTTTTCTTTGACGGACTAATTTTTCCGATACGGCATTTAAACATAACTACACCCAATTAAACTTGTGAATCTTATTTTATTAACAAACTTGTTGTCAATCCAAGACAAAGTACTTTGAAAATCATTATATTCTATGGAATAGTCAATCGAGTATAAATTATTGTAATGACGAATGCTTTTGGTAATAGAGATGTTTTGAAACCAAAAATATGATACAATTAAGCCATTGTCATCGAGTCTACTAGTTGTATTTAAAAATTATCCTCATATTTTTGCGATGGAACACTTTTAGGTCTAGTTACAGATTTATAGCTTATTTTTGATTGAATAAAATTAATTTTAAAGGTTCCCCGTGGAGAGACATACTTAAATCAATTGTAATTGTATTAACATTTTCTGTTTAATTATTCATTAAAAATCAGACAGTTCTCGTATGTTTGATTGTCTAGAACAACTGAGACTTAAGTCAAATAAGTAGCTTACTGCCTAGAGCTAGAGATGTTACCTATAAAGCAATATAAGGTCGTAAATACAACAAAGTGTATTATAATTTTGGCAATTATAAACTTCCAGGCACTGCAACAACAAAATAGGATTTTGACTTTTTTAATATATGTAAAAATGTTAAATTAAATGCTTACATTGGTTTGCAGGTGGAGTAGTTTCAGGAGGATCTGAAATGAAAATGCGTATTGTAATAATATGAAGAAATCTTGATAAATTTACAATAAACGGAGTCAAAAGAGAAAATAAACCAATGACGTTTTGTAGAATTTTCTGTATTTAGCCTAAATTATTTAATATCAATAAATATAGTATGATTTTTATATTTTGTGTTTAACTTTATTATGATGGGCAATGGTTTTCGTTATGTAAGGTGAAACAAAAAGGCCTAACTCCATTTATCGTTCATTAATTATATTATGTATGTTTCATACAATTTATGTTCTGATTAAAAAAAATGATTTTAAAACATGAAGGAATTAAAATTTTTCCACGGCTACACGTTTATCTGTATGTTTGAATTATTTTTGCAAAAAATCGGTTTTTATTGCGATTCAGAAACTTTTTTAGCTAGTTAAGTTTTACATTTACCACGGCTTCAAATTTAACTGTATTTTTGAATGGGTTTTTTTTTTTTTACACAAAACCTTTGTTTTAAGTTTTAAAATTGGGAGACATAAACAAAACATCTGTTTAGACATATACTGTTTTCTTTCAAAAACAAAATGTATCAATCTTTATATGCCTGATGAACTAGAGCAAAATGACATGATATAAAACAAAAAGCTAAACATTTTGTCTTGATTGCAAATGTTCAAATAATCGATAAATAAATAGAATTGTCAGGGCAGGCAGCGCATTTAAAAATAATTTAAATTTACTTGGAGTTTCAATTTTGCAAATAGCTTTATATATTTATTATATGTCAGGGTACTTAAATCTATCTAAATTAAAATTATATTATCCCATACTTTTTTGACAAACTTTTTTTCAATACGATATTTCATCATTATCATAACCAATTAAGCTTGTAATCAACTGATCTACCTTTTGGTCAATCAAATGGTCCTTGCATTAACATTATATAGAAGTGTTTATCTCTTATCGAATATTATTTAATCATGATGACCAATGTTTTTGGTAATCAAAATGGCTTAAAATTAAAAAAAAGAAAATGTAGTTAATGTTATCGGAATTACTTACTGTATTTACGGAACCTACTTAAGAAGGTCTATAATCAAAGTTTGGGAGAGAAATATTTTTTGTAATAGCTACAGATCAATAGATTTTTTCGAAATGTAGCGGCACTAAAGCGATAAACGTTTTACAAAAATGTGACATACTTAGACTATCTTGATCGTTCTATTTTTTATTCAAAATATTAAAAAAAGACGGTTTTAAATAATAAAAAGATTTATTAAATGTATAATGATCTGGAACAGCTGGTAATTATATTAAACTAATTACGTGTTTCTCTCTATTAGAGACGTTGATTATTTGATAAAGCATCATCAATACAGACTAGTGCATTTCAATATAAGCGAATCAAGTAGCATGATTTAGATTTCCCATTGATGTTATAATACTTACATCGGTCTGCATGTGGAGGTATTTCAGGGGGATCTAAAATGAAGAAAAAAATTTTTTTGTGAAGGTAATTTTTCCAACACCACTTTTAATTATGCTTTTTCAGAATGTTTTGTAATCAAATTTGATTTCAATCAAAATTACAAGATGTGAAAACGTTTGAAATCACAATCGGATTAGTATTATTTTAGTGGTAACTAATGCTTTTTGTTATCGAGGTGCTTAAAGTTTAAATAAAATTGCTGATCTAGCCATTTCCATGTAGTCCCTAAACTGTGTTTGGGTATCCTTATCGTACATTTACTATAGAAAGACATGCTGCAATCGTTTGCTAAATATGTACCGTTTGTTATTTCTATATACATGTATTATGAAATATATTATATGGTTCATATAACATTTTGTCGAAAAGTATAAAAGGATATCAAAGTCAGATTTGCAGGCTTAATTTTGAAATTTTCTCATAGTAATTAAAAATTAAGCTACGAATTAAGCAATTAAAAGCTCCCTTACATCGCAATTTAAGCAGTAAACTTTTAAATATAACTTACATCGGTCTGTATGTTGAGGGGTTTCAGGAGGATCTAAAATTTAAAAAAAAATGTCTTTTTTCATTTGGTGTACGAATTATTCTACATTAATTTGCATACTGTGTAAACATCTCCTTTTTTCAAATACTATTTTTAAACAACTAACGTTATGTTATTTATATACAATATTTGTAGATATGTTCCATTTTCTTTTTAATAAATGTTAAAAAAGACGATTTGAAAGCATTTGGAAGAGCAAGAAAAACAAATAAAAATACCATCTGTGGATTGACAAGAGATGTTAAATAAATCGGCGACAACAAAACCGTCAATGAGGCCAAATTATTTCAATTAAATCGCTTAAAAGCTACCTAGGATATTTAATTTTTAAAACAGTGTATCATATATTTTAGGTTATGTTACATGTACTTACATCTGTCTGTATGTTGCGGTTGTTCAGGAGGATCTAAAGAAAAAAAAAACAAATACGTGTTTTCTGTTGGTGACGAAATGATTCTGAATGAACAATATGAAATAAAATCCTTACATCCTTTATGATAGTTAACTTTTTTCCAAACCAGTTTTACCACTAACGCTATCATTTTATCTAGAATTTTTTTGTGATACGAATACACTTGATTTCAGCCGGTAAACAAATGTTCAATGAAAAATATCAATTTACTTTGGAGGAGTTTAAACTGTTATCAATTGTTTTAAATCGTGTTTATGGATGCTTCTGTCCATATTGTTACTCGAGAACTTTATATAAAGATCATCTTGTTATTGGCATTGAGTCTACTGATTGTGTTAACGGATCATTTTCAAAATAATGAAAATATTTTCAAATGATTGGCAATTCAACACTTTCTATAACGAAAATAGAATAGTCACATTTTTTTAAAATGACACGAAATAAAAACAATTTTTAAGGTTACTAAAGGGAACAAAACTGTACAGGTATCAGGTTTCTTGTACATATATATAATTTATTAAGACGAATTAATCTCGAAATGACATAGCAACAGATAATAATTTAATGCTAATAATTCTTAACTGCGGTTTGACTAAATATGGTCAATTAATTTTTGAACCGTTTTTTAAGGCCAAATGATTGCCAGTGCAAGTAATAAGAAGCTAAGTATCATTGTCATCTAAGTAGTAGACTTTAATTCAAATTTAAGATGTTGTACTTACATCGGCCTGTATTTTGAGGGCGTGCAGGAGGATCTAACAATTGAAAAAATAATCTGAATACATAAATCTATCACATAATTGTACATTGATTATATTATATGCAACTTAATGAATACTTTTGGTAAGCTAATATTTCAGTACAAAATTTTATCGTTACAACATTCAATTCAGTCGTATTTTTAAAAAAAACGGTATTTATTTGTTCTGTGATCAAATTTGATGCCTTTTCGTTATAAATATACATTGAAATACGATGTTCGAATTATCTATCTATCTATCTATCTATATATATATATCTATCTATATATATATATATATATATATATATATATATATATATATATATATATATATATATGTCAACTTTATATATAATCGAATTACTTACACTGGATTGTGGGAGGCGTAGGAGGATCTAGAATAAAAAACAAACAGAAGTGTACTTTTAATATCATCTACACTAGTTAGATGGAGAAAACATAGGGATTAAAAGAAAATTTTAAATGCTTTGAAAACAGGTTATAAATAATAATAATAATAATAATACCTAATTACTGTAGCTAAGGGAAAAGAATTTATTATAATACTTGAAAAATGTAAACATTGACTTGTGTTTTTATAGATCCATTACCATGATTGTTAAATAGGATTATAATCTAGTTTAGAAATGGCTAATAAACGCTTTATACCTATTAAATAATATTGTTTTTATTATTTTAACGCCATTGGCATAAATTCTATTATAACGGGGTAACCGCATACAAACATTTTGCACAGAATTGTGTCATAGTTGCACCATTTTCTTTTTCAACTTAATATCTATTATTAAACTTACATTGCTTATCATTATGTAAAGGATTTGAAATAAAGGAGTAAATAATAATTTTAATAACTTCTGATAATGCTACTAACATGGCCTGCATCAAGATGTTCAAATTTGTCAGCTTAACAAAACCATTCAGATTTCAAATATCATTTCTATATATATAGGATCTAAACAAAGCTCGTCTAAGTATATTTTCTTTAAATTTAATTTATGTTATTTTAATTGTGAGACAAAAATCTGAATTCATTCGTAGCTAAAATGGCAGCGTGTTCCACAAGTGCCAGATAACAGCTTCTAGCGCTTCTTGCCATTTAGTTCTAAATCAAGATCAAACAGATCCCACGGTGACGTTTTTCACTTCATGTGATATAGATACATTTGTAGTTGGTTTCGTCTAGTTCTATCATATGGGAACGGACCACCTGGATATATGTCAAATACTCTTGACTGGGTGTAAAACATACATCAATGTACATGCTTAATAAACTCATAAAATTTAATTTTGAAAAGGCTAACCTTCAAGATAAAAATAGCCAAAAGATTTAATTTTATCAGTATCTCTACCTAGTGTATCTTAAGTTTATATATATGTTCAAGTGATGACAAGTGATGAACTATTTATGAGTGTTCGTCTTGCGTCTTATTTTCTTTTTATTGTGCGATTTATTTCTTTGTTCATACGATTATTGAAAAATATATGCCACAGATTTCTATCTTGAAATACGTATTATACGTACAAGACATTCATTCAAAGTTAAATATCAGTTGCGAAATTATCAGAGTACCAACCCTTGTATTGACGCCACTGTTGAATTTGTGATATGTGAAAATGTTATCAAACCATCTGATATACGACATGTTTTAAACCTTTTATAATTTAATTATTAATTTCATACATACAATTTTGTACATTTTGAATTTTTGAAATTTTGTATTAAGATGCTAACTTACATTGATTGCCATGCGTATGAAGCTCTGGAGGATCTGAAATAAAAATCAACTATCGTAAAATAAGTTTATAATTCGGCGCTGAATCTTTTGACAAAAATGTCTTAATGAAGAAAATTTTGCACATCAGTGAAATAGCTGGAACCCAATACGTTGTTGGAGATAAACATGCCTAATCATTATTATTTTAACTATTAGAAATATTATAGTTTTACATTTTAAATACCATTAATCAACCTATATATAAAAAACAAAAATTCTAAAAAAGGGTAAATGGTCGGATTAATCGAAAGTCAAATAAATAAATAAATAAATAAATAAATAAAAAAATAAATATTTCATTTTACTTACATTCATTCTTGTGCTTTCGAACTGGAAAAAATAAAGCATATAAAATTAACATGTTTGCATATGAAAATATGTATGGATACAAATATTATTCATAAGTCTTATCCTCGGTGCGTTATTTTGTTTTTCGAAGATTAATTAAAAAGTATAAATAAATATAAAAAAATTGGTACGTGGTAATTTCTTTAATTATTATTTAAGATATTGTACAAATCGGTTATGAATCCATACATTAACATTCCATGAAAAAAGTAGTATATAAATAAATAAATCATACGTCTTTAAACACATATTACTTTTCACAATTTTACGTGTTTTGATCCATCTCAAACATCTCTCTCTCTCTCTCTCTCTCTCTCTCTCTCTCTCTCTCTTTCTCTCTCTCTCTCTCTCTAAAAACCAGTTTTCATCATTTATTGAGAACAAAACTCACCAACTGGAACTGGAATGTCATCTGAAAAGAAACAAAAATAATTTTAAAATGAAGCATTTATTTCGAATGACCTCTCCCTCTAACAATTGTATAGTATTCATAATAGGATATTTTTGTCAAATCGGGACCTTGTCATAATATTGAAAATGAAAACAACACTAGAACGAAAAAGTTGCCTGTTGTATCATTGCTCTATTAATAGGATATAGTAAAACAATATCAATAAGATGTAAATCCTTGATGAGTCACAGATAATGTTCAAACCCCGACCTACAATTTTTTCATAATGAACTTTATTTTAATAATAGGCATTACAGAGCTAACAGCACATTTTAACACATTTTCACAATAGTGTAGAAATTTATCGTTCCATCTATGTTTTATAAAAAAAAACAGTGTTTAAGGTTCATTTAAGGGACCTATAAATTTGGGTACCGTATTGTTTGTATCTGTAAAAGGTAAAAAACAGTTAAACTTGTCAACCCTTCATTTAAACACCAAAACTCTGAGTGGGTCGAGCTTGTCTCCGGCATTTCGTGATACAATTACTAGTACATCATCGACATTATGCTCGCAAATATGTTTTGACATTTTATTGCATCAAGGTTGCTTTTTATATTGGTATTGTTAATGCTTTAAGAACTGGTTGCAACCAGGACCTTCCAATCGGTTTAAAGGGGAGATAATTTTTATTCTTACCTGGTTTGTATTCTTCTGGATCTGAAAAAAGAAAAATGCTGATTTTATTAAGGATTGAATGTCATTTTGAATGTTGTCATTGAGGTATGACAACATCAGACCACGTTCAAAGTAAGTGAATAGCGAAGCGTGTTGCTACACTACATTTTGTTGCAAGTTATGACTGAAATTGTGAAATTATGAATGAAAAGTAGTTCCGTGGTATTTATTCGCCATAAAGTGATCAGCGCTCAGAAGGAAGCTGATTGGTTGCAATTCAAATGGGCGTGTTTTCACTAAACTTAGCGCGTGATTCGATGTTGTCATCGAGAAATGATAACATCGGTCGTTTGCTAGATTCATATAAGGCGATAACATCGGCAATGTAAATTTTGATATATATAATATAAGACTGAAAAAATCAATTCACAAAACATACTCTTTTAAAAACTTTCGTTTCCCTTTGACGTAAGGAAAGAGAAATTTAGTATTGTAAGCGAAGTCAGCAGTTTTCAATAATGCTTCGATATGTTGGTTTGGCTATAATCAACCACATTTTTCAGTAACACATTTATATACTTTATAAAAACATTTTAAAATCTGAATACATAAAATAAATATATATTTTTTATGTTTTCGTTATATGCACTTCAAATAAAATTGCTTTTTGTAAAATAGATAAGAACAGAATGAATTAAATTGTTTTTGTTGTTGATGCTGTATTTATTAATATTGTTGTTGTTGTCCCTTTTGTTGTTACTGCTGTGATTGTGTTGTTGTTGCTAATATTGTGTTTAAATAAAAATACAAATACCAGTTGAATTTTGATGTGCCAGATGTGCACATTTCGGAAATTCATTCCTCATCAGTTTAAGCTATTGTTGCTGATGTTGTTACTTACTTTCTGGAGAACATAGACCGGAACTATTTCTTATGAGACCATATTCACATACGCATCCTACCTCAGGATTACAATATTCTCCACCTTTATTACAGGCAACTTGAAAAAATATAAAAATATATTTCAATAGTAGTTAGAACAATCAGAGAAGCTTTTTTATACAGACTTGCTTTATTGATAATTGGCTTTTTATTCAAACTCAGCCCTTTTAACACACGCGTAGGTTACATATTATATTTATTCACACGACAACCTGTAATTTAGAGGCACTATAATTTTGATTTTCCGGTAAAGTATTGCAATTGGAGATTCAACTTTTTATCAAATTTCGCAATTTGAATTGTTCTTTTTTATTAACATTAATGAGAATGAAGAAAAAAGAGTATACATTTGGTACTAACGTTCGCAATATTTGCCGTTATAAATGGAGCATTTGTCACAAATATTGTTGTCTTTCCTAACACACTCATAGTATACACAGGCATAACCAGGTGTACAATCACGATCTTGTTTACAATCGTAACTTTTCTTTTTTATAGTAACACATTTGTCTTTCACACACTGTTGTCCTGTGCTACAAATGCCTAAAAATAAAAATATATTAATATTAATTATTTATCTTATATATATATATATATATATATATATATATATATATATATATATATATATATATATATATATATATATATATATATTTATATATATATATAACAAATACCTTACATACTTAATATATGTATCACAATCACAGGTTTAAGCAACAATACCCGTTTATTCATATACAGCAAAACAAAACAAAATTAAATGCATTTTTTAAAGAAACCGAATAATTAAAAATATTAGAAAAAAATCATTATTACTTTTATCATTAGTATTGAAATTTCACCACTGTAATTTACATTAATAATAATAATAATAATGAAAATAATAATAATAATACAATTAACATGAAAATTAATAATAATAATAATGACGAGAAGAATAAGAATAATAATATTAACCAACTGGTTATCTTTAAAGCATTGTTTTATAAACATTTCGATCACATGGTGATAAATCCTCCCAGAAACTACTTTTATCAAAAGAGTCCTTCTAGATTACTTACTTTTACACTTTCCTTTTCTGTTCAGTTGTTCGCAACGTCCACAAGATGGAGGCTTGCAGTAATAATTATCACAGGTCCAGCCAGGGGTGGAGCAATCGGATTGATCATAACATTCAACTGTAAGAAATACATTAATTATATAAAATAATGACAAAAAAGAGAAAATTATACATTTGTTAGTGGCGAATATATGAACCCGACATTAACAAAAGCAACAACACAAGGAAACAAAACAAAACAAAACAAAGCAGCATACTAAGGCATAGACAAACACTTTTGATTACTGCTTATAATACAGTCCTGTCTATTAGATGAATATATGATATAGTTACAAAATTATCATTTTCCAGTTAAATGTGATATAAGTACTTTGCAATTTTTTAATGATGGATTTGATTACATACATTGGAACTTTCCCTATTCAAGCACCTTCTGGACCTAAGAGTATGCAGGACATTGAATCACATGTTCTTTAAGAAAGTTTTATTTAACAGGTTTCAAGTTATCTGATTTGTTTTGTTTTTAAAGGTGGAACTGTATTTTATTGACGATATTACTTCGATTAGGATTTAAACTAACTGGCATCGTCTATTTTAGATACAGGTAAATTTGAACATGCAAGATATACAAAGAAAAATATTTGATACTTTACTTTAAAATAGTAAATACACGGTATTTGTGTTATATATTTACTAACTAAAAATTAAAGTTGGAAATCTGTTCAGACACTTAGCAATAGGACGTGGACAACGAAAAAGTTGTGACAGACGCTGCACACTTGTAAAGCAACAACCGAAACAAAAACAAATTAATAACATGGAATTGATTATCCTAACATTTTTTCTTGAATAAACGAATCCCAAATGGCGAAGTCTATTTTTACTTTTATCTTTGATTTCAATAAAAGAAACGCAAAATGAAGAAAAATGAAGATAAAAATCGGTAAACAGTATCAAAAACTGTAATTTATACTTTAATAAAATTGGATTAAAATCTTTGCTTCACGCAAGTGTTGCTCGGGGTCTTAAACTGACTTGATGGAAATCGTTAATAATTTACTATTAAAATTAATACTTAAAGTTTTAAGAAAAATAGAATGACATCTGTTATTCGAATGAAGTTCTTGTTCACAGTTTTTGAAATTCTAAACAATGTCTAGAGGGTCTTAAATAAAATGGTTTTATCGATTTTTTTTTAATAATATGCACGTTTCTTCGGGTAAAGCTTATAAATTAATAATAATAATAATAATTTCTTTATGTGAGACGTAATAATTTAAATCTTAAAATATAAGATAATATACATGTAAAACAGAATAAATATTTAGCCACTATCATAGCTTACGATAAACAATAAAAGTGTAAAAGTTCATACAAAAGCACATACAATATTAGTTAAGATAAAGTACATTGTAAAAATATTACGCATTCAGTTGATAGTTTTTAAAAAAACTATAAATGTTTTTATATGAAATAAGATAAAAAGAAAATAAAGCATAAAAATAAATGTGAGTATTAAAACATTTTGCATTGATATTCACACATCGAATCACCACATTCCAAAGTGTGCAGTTTATACATAAACTTTAAACCGCAAATCAGAAATATTTACAGAGAGAACATTGACAGAATTATAATAAGGAAGCAACACACACAAAAATAAAGGCATACGCATTAACGGCAGAAAAATTGATGAGATGTTAACTAATAACTAAGCAAATAAAAAAAAATACAACAAAAAAGATAATGAATCACTTTTATAGTTTTCCAAACTTTTGGCTTAACTAATAACTAAACAAAAAGAAAAAACAAAAAACATGACGAATTACATTAATAGTTCTCGAGACTTTAGGTTTTTTTTGTTTTTGTTTTAACATCTTAAAGGTTTTGTGATGTAAATTTTGAGCAAGATGACATTAATGAATTGAGAGTTAAATAAAAAGAACCTTTTTTCATTAATTTATTACAACAAATATATTTGGTTTTGTTATATTGATTCATGAGTGCAAGACGATTTATGAAAGATATTCACTTTATAGAATAATAATATATAGAAATGAAGTTAAAACCGTCACACCTACCTTCAAATACATTAGCGTCTAAAATAAAAACAACATGTTTATAAGTCAAAACAAAATTTATTCTATAGATACATCACAACAGGAACAAAATATATATCATAATAAATAATCGAAATTTACAAACTAACAATAGCCATATTCGACTGGTTGCTTTCCGTCGAGCAAGAGGCTCTTCCATTAACCGAAATTTCCCCATCTTTATTTTTGACCAATCAGATTACAGAATATAGTTTTGTTTTTGCCATTCGACTGGTAAAGTGCTTAACAGACTTGTCAATTATCAAAAGACTGTTGTTCACGAAGGTCGTGCTGAGAACAAATTACCTGTCGATTAACAAACGCAAAGTTGTTGTCTGTAGCCTGATTAGTCATAAATAAAGGTGGGAAAAAATTGGTTAATGAAAGAGCCTGCTCGACGAAAAACAACCAGTCTAATACGGCTTTGTTATGTAATAAAATAATAAAATATAATATATTTAGTCGTATTTGGCTATTTGTTTTCCCTTTGGCAAGAAACCCTTCCATAAACTGATATTATTCCAACTTTGTGTGCGTCCAATCAAATCACAAAATATTTCTTTTTCATTTTTCATTCGACTTGTAAAGTGCTTAACAGACTAACACTTTTAAAATAGACTTTTTTCAAGAAGAACGTAATGTGAACTTTGCACCAGTCGAATAACAAATGTAAAGTTGCATGTGATCTGATTTGTCAAAACAATAGGAGGTAAAAATAGTTTAATGAAAGAGCCTCTTGCTAAACAAAACTAATTATGAATAGATAAATGAATAAATAAATAAATAAATTATCAGTCGAATACGGCTAATGTATCTCAAAACCAATGTAACGTGTCCCAATGTAATGTGCGTGTTTTAAAAGTGATAATTCAATAAATAAGGGAAACACTACATTTTAGTTAGTTAAAGTTATTTAGGTCTTTTTATTCTTTTAACATGGAATGACATCATAAGTCTTTGTGGCCTGCCTTCATATAGTGTCTATAATTTGTTCCTTTTTTCTTACGGAAAGAAAATACTTTTTAGAACATCGTTTTACTCAGGATAATAGAAAACAATAAAACAAAACTTGCACCCATTGTGATGTACTTGATAAAGTAAATAAATTTAGTCAGTTGAATCAAGGTTTATTTATTTATTTTTAAAATTCTCATTAAGTGAATTTAATACTAAGTGGCGACGTCAATGTTAGATCCTCTGTATTACAAAATTTGTGGAAATAGATGTAATAATTTTTAACCAAATCCACAATTACTAAACTGAAATTTCGTAATTGCATGTTTTGTTTTTTATTTGAACATTTGGATCTAAATGAAAAAAGATAAAAAAAAAATATTCTACACTAATTCTTTATTCTGAAAATATTTTTACATACATTGATTCAAGACGGGTCATCGTCAAAAGAATAATTGACGTAAAATTCATGACAATTTTGAAATGCAACCTATACTCTGAACTTTAGAAAGAACATGGTTCTTTTACATTTTTTCAACTTGTCAATTTTCTTGTTTTTTTCGGTTGTAGTTTCATAATTCAAAATTTTCATAATTCCATTCTCTCTGTGTTTTTAACAGATGTATGTTTCTAAATATGACAAACTCAATGAGACTCCATAAGTATATATATATAATAGTAACTGGAGTTTTATATATAGATAAAAGCTTTTGATTATAAAAAATACTCACGTCTTTCTCTTGCTGTAAAAGAATAAACAAAAACACATTAATATGTCATATTATTTTTACACTATTCAACAGAGTAATTCTGAGTAATTCTGAGTCAATATTTATGTTTTAGCATCGTCTGTCTTTGTTGGTTTTCATGAATGTCCAATAGCTTAAAAATAAGCATCCTAAACAGTACGCTCTTTTAAAATTCTTGTGCGTGTGATTGTGTCAACTTTGGCTATTACAGTATTCTCACAAGATTAGGAAAAAATAGTCGTGAAAATTTTGAGCGAAATATCAACAAATTATCTGATTCAGGTGTAAAATAATCACTTTTTGATCCTAGTTGCGCATAAATTAAAGACCATTATTCAAGATATCTGTATCATTGAATAGGTTGTCAAATGATACGTTTTAGGACTTTTAATTTACAAACATTTTAATTTTGATACTTCACGCATATATATTATAAATGTGTTTAATAATGAGCACTTAATTAAACAAAAGAAAAAAAGAAGAAGAAGGATATGTAAAAAAGAAAAAATATTATTCTTTAGTTTGTGCCCCCACCCTTAAAAACGAGAAAGTTAGGAAAAACAATATGGTTAATTATATAAGTTCCAAAATTATATTAATTCAAATCCAGCTAAGGAATGGTTTGCATGAGGGAACAAACCTTAGTTTAAAAAAAATTTCAAATTTTAGCAGCTGAGAATTTTGCTAAATATTATATATTAGTATTGAGCACACGAAACACATCTGTGTGTGATTGTGTCAACTTTTGCTATTATAGTGTTTTATAAGGTTAGGATAAAATAGGCATGCAAGTTATTGTGCAAAAATTAAAAATCATTATTTAAGATATCTGCATCATTTAAAAGATTGTCAAATATAATGTTTGAGAATGTTTAATCAGCAAACAATTTAATTTTGATATATCACTCATATCTATAATAAATGTATTTGAATAAAAAGGACTTAAAATGGAACCTTGAGAAACACCTGTTTGTATGATTTCTTAGTTAGTATATATTAATGTTAAGAACATATTTGTTGTCTGGATAATTTATCTTGTGTTTCAATGTCATGAATGATCAGACTAGTATACTATGTAATTACACACCAATTTAATCAGTTATACTTTTGACAGAAAATCGTTAAAGGTGATATAGACTTTAAATAAGAGATGTGCCCGTGTTTCAAAATTTTAATGGCGAGGGAAAAATCAAAACGTCGTTAATGTGAAAAGGTATCAAATCAATTCACAATTATTTATTCAGTGGCAAAAACTCAACAAAAATGGTGGTCATTCCCTAATAGAAAGTATTGATTAAATGACCTTATGAGGTTATTAGTTATAAATAACTCCTTATTTTAAATAACAAGGTCTCCTTTACAAATAACTGGATACGAAATATAAAGAATTGAAGCCAAGTACAATGGACTTAACAGCAACAAGAAGCAAAAGCATAGAAAACTTATGAAAATGTAAAGAAGAAATTATGAAAATGCAACGAATTAAAAACGGGTTTAGACTACTATTTCAAAAATTTTGTACGACGACCCACTAAACGAAGTGTTCATGCGTAACAGTTTTTCAGTTGACCCATTTATGATCTTTCAGATTTAAAAAAAATTACAAATTGCTTGCATTCTGAGATAGAGTCCTTTCAAATGAACAAAAAATTTCCAAACACGTTTAAATATTAGTACATTAATTCAAGGCGAAATGGAAGGATCCAAATTTTGCATTGTCAATTCAAACACGACCATAATACAATTCACGAATGAAAAAAAAAAAAAAAAAAAAAAGGAATATTTAAAGTTAATTTTTATTCAAAACTTATTATTTGGAGAAGAAATGTATAGCTATTACAAGGTAATATGGTTTTGAACCACAACTGTTCCAATACTTAAATACAATATAAAAGATGCGCTTCTTCTTCTTCTTCTTCTTCTTCTTCTTCTTAATTCTGATGTTTTAATATTACCGCTCCCTTGAGAATTACCTTGCGCTTTTTCACATAATGAACTTATTCAAGAGTTTTCAAAATTTTTTTCATCTCCAGTCTGGTCGAAGACTTCAATATGGCTTTTCATTATGATCGGACACGATTGGCTAAATGGTGTTTAACATCCCAATTTAAGGCAATTAATTCTTGGGAAGTTAATGAGACTGCAGTTCCATGAGGAATTTCCATGGACCTTTTGCAAGCAAACTGAATCTGCCAGAGTGAGGTTCGAACCTGAATAGTAAAAATTGTTGAAAAAAAAACCAATGTTGTCAGTAAGCACGCTCTTACCCATTGGGATAACTTGTTACAATTAAATCGCCAATTTTAAAAATACACAAGAAAGCGTGCAAACAGATGCTTTCGTCTGTAAATTAAACAGAATAATCAAAGAAAATATAACATATATAAAGTAAAATAAATGAAATAATAAAATAAAAAATTAGGTCATTCGAAGTCTTACCTGTTACCTGGTTCTGGTACAACACTTGTAGAACGATGCACGTTAATGGTAGACTTAGAATGATCATGACTGTTGGATATGTGTGCGAAGTTGGACCTCCAGAACAGAAATGTCGACATCTCTTGAACAAAATTTGTATTTAAAGCAACCAAAATAAATTATTCATTATTCATAGACTGAAAAATTTTGAAGGATACTTTGAACATTTTATATATTTAAAATCAACCTCAAACTTCAGAATAAAGAAAAGTTCAATTTTATTTTTTGCTAAATTATTAGTTTATTTTGTTTCAATGATAATTGATTAATTGTTAATTAATTTTAATTTAAAATTCAGTTTTTAATTATAAATGAAGTAATTCTGTCTGCACTCTTAAACCTTTGTACGTGAGGTCAAACATGTTCGTGTAAATGACCCGATAGAGAGAAGCAACTTTAAAAAGAGAATGGTAGCATTGGGTTGGCATTTCCATTTCTTTTAACAACCAACAAATAAAAATATTAAAATAACAATTATTTGTTTATCTTAATTTTTATTTATTATTATTTTTTTGTTTGTTACGTGTTTTTCCTCACTGATTCGAAATAAAATATGAATATTTAAAAAAGTAAATATCCCATTAATAGTTCACAAACTTCATTGTTTGTTTTTGTTTTTGTTTTTAAGAAAAGACAAAAAACATCTTAAATTACAAGGAAATAACATCGTGTGCAGTATAACTGACCATTTTATTATCAATAAAGAAATTTATGAAAAAATTGTGATTGACAAAAACCAAATCCAAACACTTTACGACCTCGAGTTTGAGTTGATGTGTCACTGTGGAATAATTTAATGCATTCAATAACAATCAAGTGACATAATCTTTTCAAGTGCGTAATAAAGATTGTTTAACATATACACATGTATTTATTGAAGAAAAAACTATAAGAAAGAGTTCAGAAAAAGAGATTTAATATTACTTTTCCCGTTTAAAAAAACTTAAAAGGCCAGTGTCGTCTAGCCGTTGCTTTGGTATACACATTTAAATGTGATTGACTGCAAGCCAACTAAATATGGTAAGATAATATGTGTACAAATATCCAACATATTTTTAAAGATCTTTCTTTCTTTTTTTTCCCCATCAAATTAAATTTTGTAAGGAGGTAAAAAATGAAATAGAATAAATTAAAAAAGATAATAATAATAATAAATCTGCACCGTAGTGGTGTTTTTGTTATACAAAGATGAAGCCACTAAGTACATTTTTCTTTGACATAATTTTTGTCATCGTGTTTTTCAATGAAACAAATTTTTTTTACGTACTTTTTGATAAAGTTCGTTAGGTTTAGTGCAAATACATCATGTACTAAAACCTAGCTATGTTATAGATTATTATTATTATTATTATTATTATTATTATTATTATTATTATTATTATTATTGTTGTTGTTAATAATTATCATATTATTATTATTATTATTATTATTATTATTATTATTATTATTATTATTATTATTATTATTATTCTATATCGCGTTATCTTCAGTGTTGTTTGCACCTGGCATTGGATTTCGAATTTCCTTCAGACAGACTACCTATATGTCGTCTGGGATATGACCAACATTGTTTGCTAGCCCGTTTGATAATATGCGATGATAATTGTACAGTATATTTATCTATCTTTTTTGACAAACGTATATGAAGGTTTCTATTATTGTAAAATTAATGATGCTCAAACTCGTTACAACTACACAGAGAACTGATAATGTTATTGATAAAAAAAATGGCAGAATACAACCAAGACACACACACAATCACACACACACACACACACACACACACACACTCTCTCTCTCTCTCTCTCTCTCTCTCTCTCTCTCTCTCTCTCTCTCTCTCTCTCTCTCTCTCTCTCTCTCTCTCTCTCTCTCCCTGGCTTTGTTTCAAAGTCTGGAAAACTAATAACTACAACAAGCAGTCGCATATATCGTTGAAGTAATATATATAAATATTTTTTATTTATAGTTTATTAGTTTATATAGAGACCGCCACTCAGTTAACTGTCATACTTATATATTGTAATTTTACCAGTATTATTATAAGTACGTTTAAACCTTGCAGAATTAATCAGTTTTTGAAACAAATTTAAAAACTAATAATCTGTTATAATTGTGAATTTAAAAACACCAGATTATATAAACCTCTAAATGACGAATCGGTTTTTTAATGCGGTTAAGTAAGGAAAAACCGGAATTTGACATTTCAAACAAATATTATCTCCTGTAAAACTGGATGATTGATATAACAATTGACCTTAAACCTAAACTTGAAAGATTCTTAGTATTCAACATTGGCGATTAATTTAAAATATACCACAACACCAAGTATTCTGTCTGAATTTTGATGAGAATTTTCTCACAAAAAATCTGACGAATCATCTACCAAACAGAAGGAAACAGTGACCGACATTATCATGAACAGCATAAAGAAATATTTTAGAAAGCAGGGGCCTCGAATGATCAAACCCCGCGCTTACAGACCACGGTGTATCTCATTGCCCATGTTCGAAATTCAATCGCACAGTAAGAAAGTTTGTTAGTTTTCTTATTGCAGATCGGTGGTTTACTCTGGGCACTCCGGTTTTCTCCACAATCATAGAACTGACCGCCTTGATATAAGTGAAAGGATCTTGATTTGGTTCAAAACACCTCTCAAATACTTTTGAATACTGTCCTCTTTTGATTTTGATCTTAAAACCCATCTTATCCCTTTGTTATCGGCGGGTTCATTTCGTATACATATATTTTCTGTAGTTTATTTTTAAATCTATCGAATATATAGGTTAACTTCACAGCAAAGTGTGTGTGTGTGTGTGTGTGTGTGTGTGTGTGAGAGTGTGTGTGTGTGTGTGTGTGTGTGTGTGTGTAAATATGTGTGTGTGTGTGTGTGTGTGTGTGTGTGGTGTGTGTGTGTGGTGTGTGTGTGTGTTTGTGTGTGTGTGTGCATTGAGTAAAAGCAATTTGTTGTATTCATATATTTTCTGTAGTTTATTTTTAAATCTATCGGATATAGGTTACTTCACAGCAAAGTGTGTGTGTGTGTGTGTGTGTGTGTGTGTGTGTGTGTGTGTGTGCATCGAGTTAAAGCAATTTGTCTTTTATAAATATAGATTTATGTCCATTGCTATTTAAGTGTTTGTCCGAAGTCAAGTGTGGTTTGTTGTTAAATGTCTAAAATATCCTATCTTTAAAAAGGTAGATATGAGGGTATGATATTTGGTTTACATTAAAGCTATTGTTTTATTCAATAAAAACTTTTTCCTAACCTAGTGATGATAATTGGTGGTTTTAATTTTTGACACAACTGCAGTAGCTCAGTTGGTAGAGTGCTCGCTCCGTAAGTGGAAGATCGTTGGTTCGAACCCCGACCAGGTCTGACCCAAGACTTGAAAGTGGTTAGCGACTGTTCTTGTGCCAAGCACTTGGCATTACCAAATGAAAGTCACGGTTCTTTCGGATGGGAACTTAAAATAAACGAGGTCCCGTGTCACGGTAGCTGTGGCGCGATAAAGAATCCTGCTGTATAATGCCATCAGCGCAAGGCACATGCAAAATTTTATGCACTTTCGCCTATAACTGGAGGACGCCTCGATATAAGTGAAATACTCTTGACTCGGACATAAACACCATTACTCAACTCAACTCAATATTTGACGGCTCTTTTAACTGTGTTTTTCAAATAATGTAAATGTTGGGGGTCAGACATTCAAGTTTTTTAGACGTAATTTGGAATATTACGGCAACCTTATAACATTTCTTCAAGTTTTGTCATAAGTTTTGTCCAAAAAAACTTATCCGTAGATTGTTCAAAAATTGTTTGATCTACCAATTTGAAAGGTGTTTTTTAGAACATCGATAACGTGATTCTTTATCGAAAAAGCGGCAATGTCAACATTACAGCAACAAGCGGCGATCCTCAAGTTAAATAAATATATCTTTTAAAACTGCATAAAGGAATAAATAACAGTTTCGGATTAATTTTTGTCCCTGTGCCCTTGTTCTTTTCTTTGCAGATTCTGTTGTCGTTCTCGCACAAACACGTTTTCTCTCTGCCGAAACCATTGATTACTTACATGTAGAACTTTTAAGTTGATAATTAACATATTATCGAGTTGACCCAAGCTTTTAGGATTTCCATTTATTATGGGCCAATAAGAGTAAACTTCAGAACATAAATTGCACAGATCCTAATTACAACCAATTTATATTGATTAAAAATATTTTAGATTTTTTTTTTTCAAAAATGGGTAAGCTTAATACAGTTGTAATATATTTTATTATTTTTAGCTCGATTTGTGATTCTTTTGTATGTTAATTTTGCGTAGCCTTGTATTGTTTGTTTTGTTGACTTTTTTTGTGGAAGTTCTAGCAAATCATCGTATTTAAAAAAAAAAGAAAAAAAGAAGATAGGAAGAAGAGAAAGAAACTGATTCTTTTGTTAATAGTAACATTACTTTGTATAGGATTGAATAAGTTAAAAAAAAAAACGAGTTTTGTTTTGAAACAAATCTCATCTACCAAATATTTATAATTAAGCCCGAAAATTACAGTAAGAAACACATAAAACTATATGGTGTTTTTTTCAGACCTGGTAAGTAGTTTTAAGTGAACTGAAAAAAAATCTACGAAGCCTTGTCTTTCTCTAATATTTACCTGTTTATAGGTTGTTCAATTTTTTTCGAAGAGAGAGAGAAGAGAGAGAGAGAAGAGAGAGAGAGAGAGAGAGAGAAGATCAAAGGCGAGTAATTTTTTAGCTACAGTATTCGCGACGAGATAAATATTATTATTTTCTTAGGATTTATCTAATAACAAGTTCGTGTAAATGTGAGAGTCTGTATTATGGTCTGCCTTGTACAAGCGCGCGCTCAGGGGGACCTTTTGTTAAAGTGCTAGCTAGAGTCATTATGCTGCAGTCATACATACCACTCCCAAAGTAACATGACCTTGACACCGGCTTTACAAGTCAATACTATGTCCCCTTAATGCTGAGCGCCAAGCGAGGAGCTGTATCGAAAATTTGAAAAAGCTTTTGTATAACCCGTTGGAAATTTAAACCCCCGAACTCTCGATCTCGAGACGAACGCTCTACCACTGATCCACCGAGACGGTTGACTAAAATGACAAATGTTCTCAACATGCATTAAAACTACGTTAGCTCAGTTGGTAAAGTGTTCGTTTCGTGTGTGGAATGTTGGC
>CM056597.1:36646038-36690424 GCA_029721355.1 Tegillarca granosa | reverse complement strand
CCTGTCCTCTTCGTGCCCACTGGCACATAAGGTCCCGATACACCTCTTCCAGTTTGGCCGGTCTTTTGCTGCCATTCTTGTCTGTGCCCATGTGGTCCATCCCAGTTGGTCTCTCTCCTGCTCTGTCGTTCTCCTCCATGTTGTTTTTGGCCGACCAACTTTCCTTCTGCCCTCCGGCTGCCATGTAAGGGCTGTTGTGCATATCCTCTTGCTGCTGTTAAATCGGAGGATATGCCCAATCCATTTCCACTTTCTCAGCATTATGGTTGAACTGATGTTTTTGGTTTTAGTTCTTTCATGTAGTTCTTTATTTGTTATTTTATCTGGCCATCTGGCTCGAAGTATATTTCTCAAGCACCTGTTATGAAATGTGTTCAACTTTTTCTTGTCTCTTTCTGTTGTTTTCCAAGTTTCGCTTCCGTAGGTGAGTACTGATACAACCAAGCTGTTAAACAATCGTATCTTTGTTTGAATTGAAAATTTTGAGGTGCTCCAAATCTTCTTCAAGCGTCGGAATTGTTGTTTTGCTTTTCCTAATCTACTGCTTATATCCTGATCGCAACCTCCTTCTGCTGTTACAATGCCCCCTAAATAAGTGAAAGTCTTTACATCTTCTATTTGTTGATCATCTATTTTTACTGGGTCTTGTATGGTGGTGTTGAGTCTCATTACTTTAGTTTTTCTGGTGTTTATTTTAAGGCCAACCTATTTTGCATTTCCATGTAGTTTTTGAGTTTTGCTTTGCATGTCTTGGTATTTTGATGACAAGAGTGCCAGATCGTCGGCAAAATCTAAATCTTCAAGTTTGGTTGTAAACTTCCACCTTAATCCAGTTGGTTCCCTTTCAGTTGTCTTCTTCATGATGTAGTCGATGACTAGTAGGAATAGGAATCCGGACATAGTGCAGCCTTGTTTCACACCAGTTTTTACTCTGAACCACTCCGATTCCTCAACATCAACCATTACAGAGCACTGGAAGGTGTCATACAGCAGCTTTATCATCCTGATTAATTTTTCTGGTATGCCATAGTGCTAATTTTACTTATTATTCTGGGAAAATTAACTTTTAAATTTAATATTTGATAAGTAGTGTCGTAACATTTTATTTGTATTTACAAACATCCAGTAAATTCAAAATTTGCAACATGACAGTAGATATAGATCAGTCTCATAGAGCAAATTTCAATGAAAGATTAGAAAAAAAATTGTAATTTGGGTCAATTTTCCACGTGTTGAGGTCTTCAGCAAATATCAAACCGTTGAAAAATTACCCCGGGTATAAATTTCATGACTTTTGGTCTCAGTTTCAACGTTGAAAAAGCACCCGCGGGTCAATATTCAACGTTGAAAAATGAACCCGGGTCAATATTCTTCGTTACACCGGGACGAGGGACATTGGTTTTTGAAGTCTCCTCCAAAAGACCCACTGACAATCACTTGTTAATTCCGAGTCCTTTGCGAAAGAACTATCACTGTCAATTTTCCAGTCTTTGTCAGACTTGTCCCGGGTTCGAAAGCCAACATTCCACACACGAAACGAACACTTTACCAACTGAGCTAACGTAGTGTTTAATGCATGTTGAGAATATTTGTCATTTTAGTCAACCGTCTCGGTGGATCAGTGGTAGAGCGTTCGTCTCGAGATCGAGAGTTCGGGGGTTTAAACTTCCAACGGGTTATACACAAGCTATTTCAAATTTTCGATACAGCTCCTCCTCGCTTGGCGTCCAGCATTAAGAGGACATAGTATTGACTTGTAAAGCCGGTGTCAAGATCATGTTACTGGGTGAGTGGTATGTTTGACTGCAGCATAATGACTCTAGCCAGCACTTTAACAAAAGGTCGCCCTGAGTGCGCGCTTGGACAAGGCAGACCATAATACAGACTCGCACATTTACACGAACTTGTTATTAGATAAATCCTAAGAAAATAATAATATTTATCTCGTCGCGAATACTGTAGCTGAAAAATTACTCGCCTCTGATCTCTCTCTCTCTCTCTCTCTCTCTCTCTCTCTCTCTCTCTCTCTCTCTCTCTCTCTCTCTCTCGTAAAAAAATTGAACAACCTATAAACAGGTGAATTAGAAAAAGACAAGGCTTCGTAGATTTTTTTTCAGTTCACTTAAAACTACTTACCTGGTCTGAAAAAAACACCATATAGTTTTATGTGTTTTCTTACTGTAATTTTCGGGCTTAATTATAAATCTTTTGGTAGATGAGATTTGTTTCAAAACAAAACTCGTTTTTTTTAACTTATTCAATCCAATACAAGGTAATGCTACTATTAACAAAAGAATTAGTTTCTTTCTTTCTTCCTTTCTTTCTTTTTTTTTTTTCTTTTTTTAAACGATGATTTGCTAGAACTTCCACAAAAAAGTTCAACAAAACAAACAAATACAGGCTACGCAAAAAGTTAACATACAAAAGAATCACAAATCGAGCTAAAAATAATAAAATATGTTACAACTGTATTAAGCTTACCCATTTTTGAAAAAAAAAATCTCAAAATATTTTTAATCAATATAAATTGGTTGTAATTAGGATCTGTGCAATTTATGTTCTGAAGTTTACTCTTATTGGCCGATAATAAATGGAAATCCTAAAAGCTTGGGTCAACTCGATAATATGTTGATTATCAACTTAAAAGTTCTACATGTAAGTAATCAATGGTTTCGGCAGAGAGAAAACGTGTTTGTGCGAGAACGACAACAGAATCTGCAAAGAAAAGAACAAGGACCAACAGGGACAAAAATGAATCCGAAACTGTTATTTATTCCTTTATGCAGTTTTAAATGATATATTTTTTTAACTTGAGGATCGCCGCTTGTTGCTGTAATGTTGACATTGCCGCTTTTTCGATAAAGAATCACGTTATCGATGTTCTAAAAAGACCTTTCAAAATTGGTAGATCAAATAATTTTTGAACAATCTACGAATAAGTTTTTTGGACAAAACTTATGACAAAACTTGATGAAATGTTATAAGGTTGCCGTAATATTCCAAATTACGTCTAAAAAACTTGAATGTCTGACCCCAACATTTACATTATTTGAAAAACACAGTTAAAAGAGCCGTAAAATATTGAGTTGAGTTGAGTAATGGTGTTTATGTCCGAGTCAAGAGCATTTCACTTATATCGAGGCGTCTCTAGTTATAGGCGTAAGTGCATAAAATTTTGCATGTGCCTTGCGCTGATGGCATTATACAGCAGGATTCTTTATCGCGCTACAGCTACCGTGACACGGGACCTCGTTTATTTTAAGTTCCCATCCGAAAGAACCGTGACTTTCATTTGGTAATGCTGAGTGCTTGGCACAAGAACAGTCGCTAACCACTTTCAAGTCTTGGGTCAGACCTGGTCGGGGTTCGAACCAACGATCTTCCACTTACGGAGCGAGCACTCTACCAACTGAGCTACTGCAGTTGTGTCAAATATTAAAACCACCAATTATCATCACTAAGAAGGTTAGGAAAAAGTTTTTATTAAATAAAACAATAGCTTTAATGTAAACCAAATATCATACCCTCATATCTCCCTTTTTAAAGATAGGATATTTTAGACATTTAACAACAAACCACACTTGACTTCGGACAAACACTTAAATAGCAATGGACATAAATCTATTTTTATATAAAACAAATTGCTTTAACTCGATGCACACACACACACACACACACACACACACACACACACACACACACACACACACACTTTGCTGTGAAGTTAACCTATATCCGATAGATTTAAAAATAAACTACAGAAAATAAATGTATACGAACAGAACCCGCCGATAACAAAGGGATAAAATGGTCTTTAAGATCAAAATCAAAAGCAACCAGTATTCAAAAGTATTTGAGAGGTGTTTTGTACCAAATCAAGACCCTTTTACTTATATCAAGGCGGTCAGTTCATAATTGTGGAGACAACCAGAGTGCCCAGAGTTAACCACCGATCTCCAACAAGAAAACTAACAAACTTTCTTACTGTGCGATTGAATTTCGAACATGGGCAATAAGATACACCGTGGTCTGTAAGCGCGGGGTTTGATCATTCGAGGCCCCTGCTTTCTAAAATATTTCTTTATGCTGTACATGATAATGTCGGTCACTGTTTCCTTCTGTTTGGTAGATGATTCGTCAGATTTTTTGTGAGAAAATTCTCATCAAAATTCAGACAGAATACTTGGTGTTGTGGTGTATTTTAGATTAATCGCCAATGTTGAATACTAAGAATCTTTCAAGTTTAGGTTTAAGGTCAATTGTTATATCAATCATCCAGTTTTACAGGAGATAATATTTGTTTGAAATGTCAAATTCCGGTTTTTCAGTACTTAACCGCATTAAAAAACCGATTCGTCATTTAGAGGTTTATATAATCTGGTGTTTTTAAATTCACAATTATAACAGATTATTAGTTTTTAAATTTGTTTCAAAAACTGATTAATTATGATAAGTTTCAACGTACTTATAATAATACTGGTAATATTACAATATTTAAGTATGACAGTATGACAGTTAACTGACTGGCGGTCTCTATATAAACGAATAAACTATAAATACATTGTATATATATATATATATATATATATATATATATATATATGTGTGTGTGTGTGTGTGTGTGTGTGTGTGTGTGTGTGTGTGATATACATATATATGTATATATAACTTGAACGATATAAGCGACTGCTTGTTGTAGTTAGTTTTCCAGACTTTGAAACAAAGCCAGAGAGGGAAGAGAGAGAGAGAGAGAGAGAGAGAGAGAGAGAGAGAGAGAGAGAGAGAGAGAGAGTCTTGGTTATATTCTGCCTTTTATTATCAAAATATTATTAGTTCTCTGTGTGGTTGTAACGAGTTCGAGCATTATTAATTTTACAATAATAGAAACCTTCATATACGTTTGTCAAAAAAGATAAATACATACACTGTACAATTATCTTGGCATATTATCAAACGGGCAAGCAAACAATGTTGGTCATATCCCAGACGACATATAGATAGTCTGTCTGAACGAAATTCGAGATCCAATGCCAGGTGCAAACAACACTGAAGATAACGCGATATCGAATAATAATAATAATAATAATAATAATAATAATAATAATAATAATAATAATAATAATAATCTATAACATAGCTAGGTTTTAGTACATGATGTATTTGCACTAAACCTAACGAACTTTATCAAAAAGTACGTAAAAAAAATTTGTTTCATTGAAAAACACAATGACAAAAATTATGTCAAAGAAAAATGTACTTAGTGGCTTCATCTTTGTATAACAAAAACACCACTACGGTGCAGATTTATTATTATTATTATCTTTTTTAATTTATTCTATTTCATTTTTTACCTCCTTACAAAATTTAATTTGATGGGAAAAAGAAAGAAAGAAAGATTTTAAAAAAGGTGTTGGATCGTCTGTATTTGTACACATATTATCTTACCATATTTAGTTGGCTTGCAGTCAATCACATTTAAATGTGTATTATACATAGGTGTATAACATAGCAACGGCTAGACGACACTGACCTTTTAAGTTTTTTTAAACGGGAAAAATAATATTAAATCTCTCTTTTTCTGAACACTTTCTTATAGTTTTTTCTTCAATAAATACATGTGTATATGTTAAACAATCTTTATTACGCACTTGAAAAGATTATGTCACTTGATTGTTATTGAATGCATTAAATTATTCCACAGTGACACATCAACTCAAACTCGAGGTCGTAAAGTGTTTGGATTTGGTTTTTGTCAATCACAATTTTTCATAAATTTCTTTATTGATAATAAAATGGTCAGTTATACTACACACGATGTTATTTCCTTGTAATTTAAGATGGTTTTTTTTTTCTTTTCTTAAAAACAAAAACAAAAACAAACAATGAAGTTTGTGAACTATTAATGGGATATTTACTTTTTTAAATATTCATATTTTATTTCGAATCAGTGAGGAAAAACACGTAACAAACAAAAAAATAATAATAAATAAAAATTAAGATAAACAAATAATTGTTATTTTTATTTGTTGGTTGTTAAAAGAAATGGAAATGCCAACCCAATGCTACCATTCTCTTTTTAAAGTTGCTTCTCTCTATCGGGTCATTTACACGAACATGTTTGACCTCACGAACAAAGGTTTAAGAGTGCAGACAGAATTACTTCATTTATAATTAAAAACTGAATTTTAAATTAAAATTAATTAACAATTAATCAATTATCATTGAAACAAAATAAACTAATAATTTAGCAAAAAATAAAATTGAACTTTTCTTTATTCTGAAGTTTGAGGTTGATTTTAAATATATAAAATGTTCAAAGTATCCTTCAAAATTTTTCAGTTTATGAATAATGCATAATTTATTTTGGTTGCTTTAAATACAAATTTTGTTCAAGAGATGTCGACATTTCTGTTCTGGAGGTCCAACTTCGCACACATATCCAACAGTCATGATCATTCTAAGTCTACCATTAACGTGCATCGTTCTACAAGTGTTGTGCCAGAACCAGGTAACAGGTAAGACTTCGAATGACCTAATTTTTTATTTGATTATTTCATTTATTTTACTTTATATATGTTATATTTTCTTTGATAATTCTGTATAATTTACAGACGAAAGCATCTGTTTGCACGCTTTCTTGTGTATTTTTAAAATTGGCGATTTAATTGTAACAAGCTATCCCAATGGGTAAGAGCGTGCTTACTGACAACATTGGTTTTTTTTCAACAATTTTTACTATTCAGGTTCGAACCTCACTCTGGCAGATTTAGTTTGCTTGCAAAAGGTCCATGGAAATTCCTCATGGAACTGCAGTCTCATCAACTTCCCAAGAATTAATTGCCTTAAATTGGGATGTTAAACACCATTTAGCCAATCGTGTCCGATCATAATGAAAAGCCATGTTGAAGTCTTCAACCAGACCGGAGATGAAAAAAATTTTGAAAACTCTTGAACAAGTACATTATGTGAAAAAGCGCAAGGTAATTCTCAAGGGAGCGGTAATATTAAAAAATCAGAATTAACAAGAAGAAGAAGAAGAAGCGCATCTTTTATATTGTATTTAAGTATTGGAACAGTTGTGGTTCAAAACCATATTACCTTGTAATAGCTATACATTTCTTCTCCAAATAATAAGTTTTGAATAAAAATTAACTTTAAATATTCCTTTTTTGTTTTTAAATTTTTCATTCGTGAATTGTATTATGGCCGTGTTTGAATTGACAATGCAAAATTTGGATCCTTCCATTTCGCCTTGAATTAATGTACTAATGTTTAAACGTGTTTGGAAATTTTTTGTTCATTTGAAAGGACTCTATCTCAGAATGCAAGCAATTTGTAATTTTTTTTAAATCTGAAAGTTCATAAATGGGTCAACTGAAAAACTGTTACGCATGAACACTTCGTTTAGTGGGTCGTCGTACAAAATTTTTGAAATAATAGTCTAAACCTGTTTTTAATTCGTTGCATTTTCATAATTTCTTCTTTACATTTTCATAAGTTTTCTATGCTTTTGCTTCTTGTTGCTGTTAAGTCCAATGTACTTGGCTTCAATTCTTTATATTTCGTATCCAGTTATTTGTAAAGGAGACCTTGTTATTTAAAATAAGGAGTTATTTATAACTAATAACCTCATAAGGTCATTAAATTAATACTTTCTATTAGGGAATGACCACCATTTTTGTTGAGTTTTTGCCACTGAATAAATAATTGTGAATTGATTTGATACCTTTTCACATTAACGACGTTTTGATTTTTCCCTAGCCATTAAAATTTTGAAACACGGGCACATCTCTTATTTAAAGTCTATATCACCTTTAACGATTTTCTGTCAAAAGTATAACTGATTAAATTGGTGTGTAATTACATAGTATACTAGTATTCTGATCATTCATGACATTGAAACACAAGATAAATTATCCAGACAACAAATATGTTCTTAACATTAATATATACTAACTAAGAAATCATACAAACAGGTGTTTCTCAAGGTTCCATTTTAAGTCCTTTTTATTTAAATACATTTATAATAGATATGAGTGATATATCAAAATTGAATTGTTTGCTGATTAAACATTCTCAAACATTATATTTGACAATATTTTAAATGATGCAGATATCTTAAATAATGATTTTTAATTTTTGCACAAAAACTTGCATGCCTATTTTATCCTAACCTTATAAAACACTATAAAAGCAAAAGTTGACACAATCACACACAGATGTATTTCGTGTGCTCAATACTAATATATAATATTTAGCAAAATTCTCAGCTGCTAAAATTTGAAATTTTTTTAAAACTAATGTTTGTTCCCTCATGCAAACCATTCCTTAGCTGGATTTGAATTAATATAATTTTGGAACTTATATAATTAACCATATTGTTTTTCCTAACTTTTTCGTTTTTTTAGGGAGGGGAGAACTTATATAATTAACCATATTGTTTTTCCTAACTTTCTCGTTTTTTAAGGGTGGGGGCACAAACTAAAGAATAATATTTTTTCTTTTTTACATATCCTTCTTCTTCTTTTTTCTTTTGTTTAATTAAGTGCTCATTATTAAACACATTTATAACATATATGCGTGAAGTATCAAAATTAAAATGTTTGTAAATTAAAAGTCCTAAAACGTATCATTTGACAACCTATTCAATGATACAGATATCTTGAATAATGGTCTTTAATTTATGCGCAACTGGGATCAAAAAGTGATTATTTTACACCTGAATCAGATAATTTGTTGATATTTCGCTCAAAATTTTCACGACTATTTTTTCCTAATCTTGTGAGAATACTGTAATAGCCAAAGTTGACACAATCACACGCACAAGAATTTTAAAAGAGCGTACTGTTTAGGATGCTTATTTTTAAGCTATTGGACATTCATGAAAATCAACAAAGACAGACGATGCTAAAACATAAATATTGACTCAGAATTACTCTGTTGAATAGTGTAAAAATAATATGACATATTAATGTGTTTTTGTTTATTCTTTTACAGCAAGAGAAAGACGTGAGTATTTTTTATAATCAAAAGCTTTTATCTATATATAAAACTCCAGTTACTATTATATATATATATATTTATGGAGTCTCATTGAGTTTGTCATATTTAGAAACATACATCTGTTAAAAACACAGAGAGAATGGAATTATGAAAATTTTGAATTATGAAACAAGAACCGAAAAAAAAAAACAAGAAAAATTGACAAGTTGAAAAAATGTAAAAGAACCATGTTCTTTCTAAAGTTCAGAGTATAGGTTGCATTTCAAAATTGTCATGAATTTTACGTCAATTATTCTTTTGACGATGACCCGTCTTGAATCAATGTATGTAAAAAAAATTCAGAATAAAGAATTAGTGTAGAATAATTTTTTTTATCTTTTTTCATTTAGATCCAAATGTTCAAATAAAAAACAAAACATGCAACTACGAAATTTCAGTTTAGTAATTGTGGATTTGGTTAAAAATGATTACATCTATTTCCACAAATTTTGTAATACAGAGGATCTTACATTGATGGTCGCCACTTAGTATTAAATTCACTTAATGAGAATTTTAAAAATAAATAAATAAACCTTGATTCAACTGACTAAATTTATTTACTTTATCAAGTACATCACTATGGGTGCAAGTTTTGTTTTATTCTTTTCTATAATCCTGAGTAAAACGATGTTCTAAAAAGTATTTTCTCTCCGTAAGAAAAAAGGAACAAATTATAGACACTATATGAAGACCGGCCACAAAGACTTATGATGCCATTCCATGTTAAAAGAATAAAAAGACCTAAATAACTTTAACTAACTAAAATGTAGTGTTTCCCTTATTTATTGAATTATCACACGCACATTACATTGGGACACGTTACATTGGTTTTGAGATACATTAGCCGTATTCGACTGATAATTTATTTATTTATTTATTCATTTATCTATTCATAATTAGTTTTGTTTAGCAAGAGGCTCTTTCATTAAACTATTTTTACCTCCTATAGTTTTGACAAATCAGATCACATGCAACTTTACATTTGTTATTCGACTAGTGCAAAGTTCACATTACGTTCTTCTTGAAAAAAGTCTATTTTAAAAGTGTTAGTCTGTTAAGCACTTTACAAGTCGAATGAAAAATGAAAAAGAAATATTTTGTGATTTGATTGGACGCACACAAAGTTGGAAAAATATCAGTTTATGGAAGGGTTTCTTGCCAAAGGGAAAACAACTAGCCAAATACGACTAAATATATTATATTTTATTATTTTATTACATAACAAAGCCGTATCAGACTGGTTGTTTTTCGTCGAGCAGGCTCTTTCATAAACCAATTTTTCCCACCTTTATTTATGACCAATCAGGCTACAGACAACAACTTTACGTTTGTTAATCGACAAGGTAATTTGTTCTCAACACGACCTTCGTGAACAACAGTCTTTTGAGAATTGACAAGTCTGTTAAGCACTTTACCAGTTGAATGACAAAAACAAAACTATATTCTGTAATCTGATTGGTCAAAAATAAAGATGGGGAAATTTCGGTTAATGGAAGAGCCTCTTGCTCGACAGAAAGCAACCAGTCGAATATGGCTATTGTTAGTTTGTAAATTTCGATTATTTATTATGATATATATTTTGTTCCTGTTGTGATGTATCTATAGAATAAATTTTGTTTTGACTTATAAACATGTTGTTTTTATTTTAGACGCTAATGTATTTGAAGGTAGGTGTGACGGTTTTAACTTCATTTCTATATATTATTATTCTATAAAGTGAATATCTTTCATAAATCGTCTTGCACTCATGAATCAAATATAACAAAACCAAATATATTTGTTGTAATAAATTAATGAAAAAAAGGTTCTTTTTATTTAACTCTCAATTCATTAATGTCATCTTGCTCAAAATTTACATCACAAAACCTTTAAGATGTTAAAACAAACACAAAAAAACCTAAAGTCTCGAGAACTATTAATGTAATTCGTCATGTTTTTTGTTTTTTCTTTTGTTTAGTTATTAGTTAAGCCTAAAGTTTGGAAAACTATAAAAGTGATTCATTATCTTTTTTGTTGTATTTTTTTTTATTTGCTTAGTTATTAGTTAACATCTCATCAATTTTTCTGCCGTTAATGCGTATGCCTTAATTTTTGTGTGTGTTGCTTCCTTATTATAATTCTGTCAATGTCCTCTCTGTAAATATTTCTGATTTGCGGTTTAAAGTTTATGTATAAACTGCACACTTTGGAATGTGGTGATTCGATGTGTGAATATCAATGCAAAATGTATTAATACTCACATTTATTTTTATGCTTTATTTTCTTTTTATCTTATTTCATATAAAAAACATTTATAGTTTTTTTAAAACTATTAACTGAATGCGTAATATTTTTACAATGTACTTTATCTTAACTAATATTGTATGTGCTTTTGTATGAACTTTTACACTTTTATTGTTTATCGTAAGCTATGATAGTGGCTAAATATTTATCCTGTTTTACATGTGTATTATCTTATATTTTAAGATTTAAATTATTACGTCTCACATAAAGAAATTATTATTATTATTAATTTATAACCTTTACCCGAAGAAAAGTGCATATTATTTAAAAAAATCGATAAAACCATTTTATTTAAGACCCTCTAGACATTGTTTAGAATTTCAAAAACTGTGAACAAGAACTTCATTCGAATAACAGATGTCATTCTATTTTTCTTAAAACTTTAAGTATTAATTTTAATAGTAAATCTAATATTAACGATTTCCATCAAGTCAGTTTAAGACCCCGAGCAACACTTGCGTGAAGCAAAGATTTTAATCCAATTTTATTAAAGTATAAATTACAGTTTTTGATACTGTTTACCGATTTTTATCTTCATTTTTCTTCATTTTGCGTTTCTTTTATTGAAATCAAAGATAAAAGTAAAAATAGACTTCGCCATTTGGGATTCGTTTAATCAAGAAAAAATGTTAGGATAATCAATTCCATGTTATTAATTTGTTTTTGTTTCGGTTGTTGCTTTACAAGTGTGCAGCGTCTGTCACAACTTTTTCGTTGTCCACGTCCTATTGCTAAGTGTCTGAACAGATTTCCAACTTTAATTTTTAGTTAGTAAATATATAACACAAATACCGTGTATTTACTATTTTAAAGTAAAGTATCAAATATTTTTCTTTGTATATCTTGCATGTTCAAATTTACCTGTATTTGAAATAGACGATGCCAGTTAGTTTAAATCCCAATCGAAGTAATATCGTCAATAAAATACAGTTCCACCTTTAAAAACAAAACAAATCAGATAACTTGAAACCTGTTAAATAGAACTTTCTTAAAGAACATGTGATTCAATGTCCTGCATATTCTTAGGTCCAGAAGTTGCTTGAATAGGGAAAGTTCCAATGTATGTAATCAAATCCATCATTAAAAAATTGCAAAAGTACTTATATCACATTTAACTGGAAAATGATAATTTTGTAACTATATCATATATTCATCTAATAGACAGGACTGTATTATAAGCAGTAATCAAAAGTGTTTGTCTATGCCTTAGTATGCTGTTTTGTTTTGTTTTGTTTTGTTTCCTTGTGTTGTTGCTTTAGTTAATGTCGGGTTCATATATTCGCCACTAACAAATGTATAATTTTCTCTTTTTTGTCATTATTTTATACAATAAATGTATTTCTTACAGTTGAATGTTATGATCAATCCGATTGCTCCACCCCTGGCTGGACCTGTGATAATTATTACTGCAAGCCTCCATCTTGTGGACCATGCGAACAACTGAACAGAAAAGGAAAGTGTAAAAGTAAGTAATCTAGAAGGACTCTTTTGATAAAAGTAGTTTCTGGGAGGATTTATCACCATGTGATTGAAATGTTTATAAAACAATGCTTTAAAGATAACCAGTTGGTTAATATTATTATTCTTATTCTTCTCATCATTATTATTATTAATTTTCATGTTAATTGTTTTATTATTATTATTATTATTATTATTATTATTATTATTATTATTATTATTATTAATGTAAATTACAGTGGTGAAATTTCAATACTAATGATAAAAGTAATAATAATTTTTTTCTGATATTTTTAATTATTCGGTTTCTTTAAAAATGCATTTAATTTTGTTTTGTTTTGCTGTATATGAATAAACGGGTATTGTTGCTTAAACCTGTGATTCTGATACATATATTAAGTATGTAAGGTATTTGTTATATATATATATATATATATATATATATATATATATATATATATATATATATAAGATAAATAATTAATATTAATATATTTTTATTTTTAGGCATTTGTAGCACAGGACAACAGTGTGTGAAAGACAAATGTGTTACTATAATAAAGAAAAGTTACGATTGTAAACAAGATCGAGATTGTACACCTGGTTATGCCTGTGTATACTATGAGTGTGTTAGGAAAGACAACAATATTTGTGACAAATGCTCCATTTATAACGGCAAATATTGCGAACGTTAGTACCAAATGTATACTCTATTTTCTTCATTCTCATTAATGTTAATAAAAAAGAACAATACAAATTGCGAAATTTGATAAAAAGTTGAATCTCCAATTGCAATACTTTACCGGAAAATCAAAATTATAGTGCCTCTAAATTACAGGTTGTCGTGTGAATAAATATAATATGTAACCTACGCGTGTGTTAAAAGGGCTGAGTTATGAGTAAAAAGCCAATTATCAATAAAGCAAGTCTGTATAAAAAGCTTCTCTGATTGTTCTAACTACTATTGAAATATATTTTTATATTTTTTCAAGTTGCCTGTAATAAAGGTGGAGAATATTGTAATCCTGAGGTAGGATGCGTATGTGAATACGGTCTCATAAGAAACAGTTCCGGTCTATGTTCTCCAGAAAGTAAGTAACAACATCAGCAACAATAGCCTAAACTGATGAGGAATGAATTTCCAAAATGTGCACATCTGTCACATCAAAATTCAACTGGTATTTGTATTTTGTTTTTAAACACAATATTAGCAACAACAACAAAATCACAGCAGTAACAACAAAAGGGACAACAACAACAATATTGATAAATACAGCATCAACAACAAAAACAATTTAATTCATTCTGTTCTTATCTATTTTACAAAAAGCAATTTTATTTGAAGTGCATATAACGAAAACATAAAAAATATATATTTATTTTATGTATTCAGATTTTAAAATGTTTATATAAAGTATATAAATGTGTTACTGAAAAATGTGGTTGATTATAGCCAAAACAACACATCGAAGCATTATTGAAAACTGCTGACTTCGCTTACAATACTAAATTTCTCTTTCCTTACGTCAAAGGGAAACGAAAGTTTTTAAAAGAGTATGTTTTGTGAATTGATTTTTTCAGTCTTATATTATATATATCAATATTTACTTTACCGATGTTATCGCCTTATATGAATCTAGCAAACGACCGATGTTATCATTTTTCGATGACAACATCGAATCACGCGCTAAGTTTAGTGAAAACACGCCCATTTGAATTGCAACCAATCAGCTTCCTTCTGAGCGCTGATCACTTTATTTCGAATAAATACCACGGAACTACCTTTTCATTCATAATTTCACAATTTCAGTCATAACTTGCAACAAAATGTAGTGTAGCAACACGCTTCGCTATTCACTTACTTTGAACGTGGTCTGATGTTGTCATACCTCAATGACAACATTCAAAATGACATTCAATCCTTAATAAAATCAGCATTTTTTCTTTTTTCAGATCCAGAAGAATACAAACCAGGTAAGAATAAAAATTATCTCCCCTTTAAGCCGATTGCAAGGTCCTGGTTGCAACCAGTTCTTAAAGTATTAACAATACCAATATAAAAAGCAACCTTGATGCAAAAAAAATGTCAACTAATTTTTTTTACTAAGTTGATATATTTTAATATTTTGTCCAAAATTTCAGAGTTTTGGAGTTTAAATGAAGGGTTGACAAGTTTAACTGTTTTTAACCTTTTACAGATACAAACAATACGGTACCCAAATTTATAGGTCCCTTAAATGAACCTTAAACACTGTTTTTTTTATATAAAACATAGATGGAACGATAAATTTCTACACTATTGTGAAAATGTGTTAAAATGTGCTGTTAGCTCTGTAGTGCCTATTATTAAAATAAAGTTCATTATGAAAAAATTGTAGGTCGGGGTTTGAACATTATCTGTGACTGATCAAGGATTTACATCTTATTGATATTGTTTTACTATATCCTATTAATAGAGCAATGATACAACAGGCAACTTTTTCGTTCTAGTGTTGTTTTCATTTTCAATATTATGACAAGGTCCCGATTTGACAAAAATATCCTATTATGAATACTATTTATACAATTGTTAGAGGGAGAGGTCATTCGAAATAAATGCTTCATTTTAAAATTAATTTTGTTTCTTTTCAGATGACATTCCAGGTCCAGTTGGTGAGTTTTGTTCTCAATAAAATGATGAAAACTGGTATTTATTAAACGAGAGAGAGAGAGAGAGAGAGAGAGAGAGAGAGAGAGAGAGAGAGAGAGAGAGAGAGAGATGTTTGGGATGGATCAAAACACGTAAAATTGTGAAAAGTAATATGTGTTTAAAGACGTATTATTTATTTATTTATATACTACTTTTTTCATGGAATGTTAATGTATGGATTCATAACCGATTTGTACAATATCTTAAATAATAATTAAAGAAATTACCACGTACCAATTTTTTATATTTATTTATACTTTTTAATTAATCTTCGAAAAACAAAATAACGCACTGAGGATAAGACTTATGAATAATATTTGTATCCATACATATTTTCATATGCAAACATGTTAATTTTATATGCTTTATTTTTTCCAGTTCGAAAGCACAAGAATAAATGTAAGTTAAATGAAATATTTATTTATTTATTTATTTATTTATTTATTTATTTATTTATTTATTTGACTTTCGATTAATCCGACCATTTAACCTTTTTTAGAATTTTTGTTTTTTATATATAGGTTGATTAATGGTATTTAAAATGTAAAACTATAATATTTCTAATAGTTAAAATAATAATGATTAGGCATGTTTATCTCCAACAACGTATTGGGTTCCAGCTATTTCACTCATGTGCAAAATTTTTCTTCATTAAGACATTTTTGTCAAAAGATTCAGCGCCGAATTATAAACTTATTTTACGATAGTTGATTTTTATTTCAGATCCTCCAGAGCCTCATACGCATGGCAATCAATGTAAGTTATCATCTTAATACATAATTTCAAAAATTCAAAATGTACAAAATTGTATGTATGAAATTAATAATTAAATTATAAAAGGTTTAAAACATGTCGTATATCAGATGGTTTGATAACATTTTCACATATCACAAATTCAACAGTGGTGTCAATACAAGGGTTGGTACTCTCTGATAATTTCGCAACTGATATTTAACTTTGAATGAATGTCTTGTACGTATGATACGTATTTCAAGATAGAAATCTGTGGCATATATTTTTCAATAATCGTTTGAACAAAGAAATAAATCGCACAATAAAAAGAAAATAAGACGCAAGACGAACACTCATAAATAGTTCATCACTTGTCATCACTTGAACATATATATAAACTTAAGATACACTAGGTAGAGATACTGATAAAATTAAATCTTTTGGCTATTTTTATCTTGAAGGTTAGCCTTTTCAAAATTAAATTTTATGAGTTTATTTAGCATGTACATTGATGTATGTTTTACACCCAGTCAAGAGTATTTGACATATATCAAGGTGGTCCGTTCCCATATGATAGAACTAGACGAAACCAAATACAAATGTATCTATGTCACACGAAGTGAAAAACGTCACCGTGGGATCTGTTTGATCTTGATTTAGAACTAAATGGCAAGAAGCGCTAGAAGCTGTTATCTGGCACTTGTGGAACACGCTGCCATTTTAGCTACGAATGAATTCAGATTTTTGTCTCACAATTAAAATAACATAAATAAAATTTAAAGAAAATATACTTAGACGAGCTTTGTTTAGATCCTATATATATAGAAATGATATTTGAAATCTGAATGGTTTTGTTAAGCTGACAAATTTGAACATCTTGATGCAGGCCATGTTAGTAGCATTATCAGAAGTTATTAAAATTATTATTTCCTCCTTTATTTCAAATCCTTTACATAATGATAAGCAATGTAAGTTTAATAATAGATATTAAGTTGAAAAAGAAAATGGTGCAACTATGACACAATTCTGTGCAAAATGTTTGTATGCAGTTACCCCGTTATAATAGAATTTATGCCAATGGCGTTACAATAATAAAAACAATATTATTTAATAGGTATAAAGCGTTTATTAGCCATTTCTAAACTAGATTATAATCCTATTTAACAATCATGGTAATGGACCTATAAAAACACAAGTCAATGATTACATTTTTCAAGTATAATAAATTCTTTTCCCTTAGCTACAGTAATTAGGTATCATTATTATTATTATTATTTATAACCTGTTTTCAAAGCATTTAAAATTTTCTTTTAATCCCTATGTTTTCTCCATCTAACTAGTGTAGATGATATTAAAAGTACACTTCTGTTTGTTTTTTATTCTAGATCCTCCTACGCCTCCCACAATCCAGTGTAAGTAATTCGATTATATATAAAGTTGACATATATATATATATATATATATATATATATATATATATATATATATAGATAGATATATATAGATAGATAGATAGATAGATAATTCGAACATCGTATTTCAATGTATATTTATAACGAAAAGGCATCAAATTTGATCACAGAACAAATAAATACCGCTTTTTTAAAAAATACGACTGAATTGAATGTTCTAACGATAAAATTTTGTACTGAAATATTAGCTTACCAAAAGTATTCATTAAGTTGCATATAATATAATCAATGTACAATTATGTGATAGATTTATGTATTCAGATTATTTTTTTAATTGTTAGATCCTCCTGCACGCCCTCAAAATACAGGCCGATGTAAGTACAACATCTTAAATTTGAATTAAAGTCTACTACTTAGATGACAATGATACTTAGCTTCTTATTACTTGCACTGGCAATCATTTGGCCTTAAAAAACGGTTCAAAAATTAATTGACCATATTTAGTCAAACCGCAGTTAAGAATTATTAGCATTAAATTATTATCTGTTGCTATGTCATTTCGAGATTAATTCGTCTTAATAAATTATATATATGTACAAGAAACCTGATACCTGTACGGTTTTGTTCCCTTTAGTAACCTTAAAAATTGTTTTTATTTCGTGTCATTTTAAAAAAATGTGACTATTCTATTTTCGTTATAGAAAGTGTTGAATTGCCAATCATTTGAAAATATTTTCATTATTTTGAAAATGATCCGTTAACACAATCAGTAGACTCAATGCCAATAACAAGATGATCTTTTTCTATAGTTCTTGAGTAACAATATGGACAGAAGCATTCATAAACACGATTTAAAACAATTGATAACAGTTTAAACTCCTCCAAAGTAAATTGATATTTTTCATTGAACATTTGTTTACCGACTGAAATCAAGTTTATTCGTATCACAAAAAAATTCTAGATAAAATGATAGCGTTAGTGGTAAAACTGGTTTGGAAAAAAGTTAACTATCATAAAGGATGTAAGGATTTTATTTCATATTGTTCATTCAGAATCATTTCGTCACCAACACGTATTTGTTTTTTTTTTCTTTAGATCCTCCTGAACAACCGCAACATACAGACAGATGTAAGTACATTTAACATAACCTAAAATATATGATACACTGTTTTAAAAATTAAATATCCTAGGAAGCTTTTAAGCGATTTAATTGAAATAATTTGGCCTCATTGACGGTTTTGTTCCGATTTATTTAACATCTCTTGTCAATCCACAGATGGTATTTTTATTTGTTTTTCTTGCTCTTCCAAATGCTTTCAAATCGTCTTTTTTAACATTTATTAAAAAGAAAATGGAACATATCTACATACATTGTATATTGTATATAAATAACATAACGTTAGTTGTTTAAAAATAGTATTTGAAAAAAGGAGATGTTTACACAGTATGCAAATTAATGTAGAATAATTCGTACACCAAATGAAAAAAGACATTTTTTTTTAAATTTTAGATCCTCCTGAAACCCCTCAACATTCAGACCGATGTAAGTTATATTTAAAAGTTTACTGCTTAAATTGCGATGTAAGGTAGCTTTTAATTGCTTGCATAAATGACCTTATGAATGCTTTGACAATTCTATAATGTCAGACTAAATGAAAATTTCAAAATTAAGCCTGCAAATCTGACTTTGATATCCTTTTATACTAGTCGACAAAATGTTATAAGAACCATATAATATATTTCATAATACATGTATATAAAAATAACAAACGGTACATATTTAGCAAACGATTGCAGCATGTCTTTCTATAGTAAATGTACGATAAGGATACCCAAACACAGTTTAGGGACTACATGGAAAAAGCTAGATCAGCAATTTTATTTAAACTTTAAGCACCTCGATAACAAAAAGCATTAGTTACCACTAAAATAATACTAATCCGATTGTGATTTCAAACGTTTTCACATCTTGTAATTTTGATTGAAATCAAATTTGATTACAAAACATTCTGAAAAAGCATAATTAAAAGTGGTGTTGGAAAAATTACCTTAACAAAAAACATTTTTTCTTCATTTTAGATCCCCCTGAAATACCTCCACATGCAGACCGATGTAAGTATTATAACATCAATGGGAAATCTAAATCATGCTTCTTGATTCGCTGATATTGAAATGAACTAGTCTGTATTGATGATGCTTTATCAAATAATCAACGTCTCTAATAGAGAGAAACACGTAATTAGTTTAATATAATTACCAGCTGTTCCAGATCATTATACATTTAATAAATCTTTTTATTATTTAAAACCGTCTTTTTTAAAATTTTGAATAAAAAATAGAACGATCAAGATAGTTTAAGTATGTCACATTGTTGTAAAACGTTTATCGCTTTAGTGCCGCTACATTTCGAAAAAATCTATTGATCTGTAGCTTTTACAAAAAATATTTCTCTCCCAAACTTTGATTATAGACCTTCTTAAGTAGGTTCCGTAAATACAGTAATTCCGATAACATTAACAACATTTTCTTTTTTAATTTTAAGCCATTTTGATTACCAAAAACATTGGTCATCATGATTAAATAATATTCGATAAGAGATAAACACTTCTATATAATGTTAATGCAAGGACCATTTGATTGACAAAAAGCTAGGTCAGTTGATTACAAGCTTAATTGGTTATGATAATGATGAAATATCGTATTGAAAAAAAGTTTGTCAAAAAAGTATGGGATAATATAATTTTAATTTAGATAGATTTAAGTACCCTGACATATAATAAATATATAAAGCTATTTGCAAAATTGAAACTCCAAGTAACTTTAAATTATTTTTAAATGCGCTGCCTGCCCTGACAATTCTACTTATTTATCGATTATTTGAACATTTGCAATCAAGACAAAATGTTTAGCTTTTTGTTTTATATCATGTCATTTTGCTCTAGTTCATCAGGCATATAAAGATTGATACATTTTGTTTTTGAAAAAAAACAGTATATGTCTAAACAGATGTTTTGTTTATGTCTCCCAATTTTAAAACTTAAAACAAAGGTTTTGTGTAAAAAAAAAACCCATTCAAAAATACAGTTAAATTTGAAGCCGTGGTAAATGTAAAACTTAACTAGCTAAAAAAGTTTCTGAATCGCAATAAAAACCGATTTTTTGCAAAAAATAATTCAAACATACAGATAAACGTGTAGCCGTGGAAAAATTTGAATTCCTTCATGTTTTAAAATCATTTTTTTTAATCAGAACATAAATTGTATGAAACATACATAATATAATTAATGAACGATAAATGGAGTTAGGCCTTTTTGTTTCACCTTACATAACGAAAACTATGGCCCATCATAATTAAGTTAAACACAAAATATAAAAATCATTCTATATTTATTGATATTAAATAATTTAGGCTAAATACAGAAAATGCTACAAAACGTCATTGGTTTATTTTCTCTTTTGACTCCGTTTATTGTAAATTTATCAAGATTTCTTCATATTATTACAATACGCATTTTCATTTCAGATCCTCCTGAAACTACTCCACCTGCAAACCAATGTAAGCATTTAATTTAACATTTTTACATATATTAAAAAAGTCAAAATCCTATTTTGTTGTTGCAGTGCCTGGAAGTTTATAATTGCCAAAATTATAATACACTTTGTTGTATTTACGACCTTATATTGCTTTATAGGTAACATCTCTAGCTCTAGGCAGTAAGCTACTTGTTTGAATTAAGTCTCAGTTGTTCTAGACAATCAAACATACGAGAACTGTCTGATTTTTAATGAATAATTAAACAGAAAATGTTAATACAATTACAATTGATTTAAGTATGTCTCTCCACGGGGAACCTTTAAAATTAATTTTATTCAATCAAAAATAAGCTATAAATCTGTAACTAGACCTAAAAGTGTTCCATCGCAAAAATATGAGGATATTTTTTAAATACAACTAGTAGACTCGATGACAATGGCTTAATTGTATCATATTTTTGGTTTCAAAACATCTCTATTACCAAAAGCATTCGTCATTACAATAATTTATACTCGATTGACTATTCCATAGAATATAATGATTTTCAAAGTACTTTGTCTTGGATTGACAACAAGTTTGTTAATAAAATAAGATTCACAAGTTTAATTGGGTGTAGTTATGTTTAAATGCCGTATCGGAAAAATTAGTCCGTCAAAGAAAAATGGAAGAAGTTCGTTTAATTTTGTTCATTCAGAATCAATTCTAAACCAAAGAAAAAAAATTTTTTTTCAGATCCTCCTGAACTCCCTAAACGCACAGACAGATGTAAGTACCGTAACGAATGTAAAATAATAAGCCAATTCTTTTATTGCAATGCTATTCAGTTGCAAAATAGTTAAAATCTCAAGCCTTTGGTGGCTAGCTTTTTATTTACATAATTATCTATTTCTCTTGATAATGATATATCCGGAAACCGGCCATTTTCGTTAATGAAAAAATTAAAAAGTAAATGTTTATACAGATGGTTCATGTATTTCTCTCCATAGAATTGATATATACAATCCAAAGCAAGCGATTAATCTGTAGATGTTTGATTCCGATCAATAAGGGGATTATTTTCCTAATTTTTTAAAAATTCAACATAAGTTTGTGACGTCGATGGCGACTACTTAGTATTGTTTTACCTTTAAAACATCTCGTGTACCAAAAGCATTTCAAGTAAAAAACTTATATTCTAAAATTAAACATTTTCATAGAATATTACGGTTTTTTAAAGTATTTTTGTTTTCTGATTGACAAACTGTTTCGTCGTAAAAAGATTCACAAGCTTAATTTATAGTGGTTATGTTTAAATGTCGTTTTTAAAAAATAGTTTGTCGAGAAAGAATAAAAGACTTATCATTATCAAATTCTGTCACTTACTCAAAATAATAAAATGTATTATTTTAAGATCCTCCTGAACGCCCTCAACATACAGACCGATGTAAGTATCAAAAGTTATATTTGAAATATAAAACGCCCTGATTTAATTGCAGTGCTAAGTAACTTTCAATTTTTTAATGCAACTACTTGCATCGAGAATGCTGTATTTTGCAGAATAACTGAACATCTCCAATTAATGCGGAAATTGTTAGCCGTTTGTTTTATATTATCATCCGTTGCTCTGATTAATCAAACATTATTCATTCAGTATATTGTAAGAGAAACGGTACATGTCTATACAAGTGTATTGAGATTGTCTCCCCATTTTAAACATTATATAAGCTTCTTATAACTACAGTTAAATCTGAAGGTGTCGGAGATGTTTAATGTTTGGAATTTTTTTATCTGAATCAGGATGAAATTGTGTACAAAATATATACAATATAATTTATCATTGATTAATGCTAATCAGATAAGGACACAATAAAAAACCACACAAGAAACAAAAAAAACATATATTTGATCGCGGTTGATTCAATCTCCTTCGTTTCAGATCACAGGAATTATTGCCACGATGTGTTTTTTTTTATATAATTTTGTTGGAGGGCACAAAACTGTCTTTTAAAAACTGGTACTCATGATCAGTACATATATATTTTAAAGTTAAGCCTAGTTTCACCTGACATTAAAACACTAAGGCCATCACATTAAAGTTAAAAAATATTGTTGAAATTTAAATTTAAAATTTATTTATATTTAATTGGATTTAAAATATGTCTTTTTGCATACAATTCTTGCATATTGCATTGTCACCTTAAAAGTTTATTTTTATTTGTTTATGTTTTTACTCTGGTAATTGTGAAATTGTCATAGTTTCTACATATAATGACAATACTTATTTTTATTTTAGATCCTCCTGAACCAACTCCACCTGCAAACCAATGTAAGTACATATTAAAATTTATTTTATTTTATTTTATTTTTATATTTTGAAAAAAATAAAAAAAACCAGACAATAAATGTCTATGAGAGCAACCACTACGGCAGCTCATTTGATAGAGCGCTCGTTTTGTATGTGGGTAAACCTTGGCAGGGTTTTACCAATAGGTAGTAACTGTTCGTTTGCCCAGCACTAGGCATTAAGTAATAAATGTCACGGGGTCCTTCGGATTAGATGTGAAATCGATGCCCCGTATCATGATAGGCGTGACACTCTGAAATACCTCCCTGCACATTGAACTTTTCCATATAAATGCGACACAAACACTTAAATTTAAAAAATGATATCGGATTTTTACGACAATTTGCATAATGACTTATTTATATTTCAGACCCCCCTGAACCTACTCAACCAGCAGAAAGATGTAAGTATATTGATTTACATAAAAAAAAATAAATCCAAGCAATACAATGACAATTTGGAAATTGGGTTTGTTACTTTAAATACTTCTATAAGAAACCCTAATGAAAAATGAGAAACTTCAATTATTGCTAAATAAATCGATGTTTTAATATCATGTGTTAATTTATTCACAATGAATGCGCAAAACGCATGCTACAAGAATTATTTGGGTAAAAACCGGGTAAAACTTGATCCATTCATACTACCAAAGACTCGTTTTATTAACTTTTAAAATATGAAAACTTTGTTTTACTATACTTCGCTCGAGACGAACAATCTAGTATTTGCTTATAAAGGAAGATTAAACCTTAATAGATCTTGTTTTCATATACAACAATCAAAATAAAAATCACTTAATAAATAATAAAAATTATTTTCTTTTTCAGACCCACCTCCTGCTAAACCTACAAAACCAGGTGAGGGAAACATAGAAAGTAACAAAAATGATATGTGTTTATTGATACTAACAGCATTAGTCACTATTAAGTGAATGATTAATTAAACTAGTATTTTAATCGTTAATTTATATTCAATCTTGGTCAATTTTTAAAAAAAATCAATTTTGAGTCAAAAATTCTATTTCATATGATTAAATAAATACCTCTATGCATTGATCTCGAATTTACGTTTCGAATAGCTTTTGGTGATATTGATTAAATATAAAATACAAAAAGCTATTTATTGTGCCATATGCACACTTTTCAGAAAATCATTTCTCATCAATGACAATAGGGGCCGAAAAATTTGATGAATAAAAACATAAGCCAAACAGTTGAAAATTGATAAATCTAACGCTCCAAAATTATATGAATCCAAATCTAGCTAAGGAGTGATTTGTATCAGGAAAAAACCTTAGTTTTAATAAATTTTAAAAAAAATAAGACGGTTCAAAATTTTGCTACATTGTATATTTTCTGACAGAACAAAATACTGCCTACTGAGTAATGGATACAATCGGGGAGAGTACTCTACCAGCAGCGGTACCCGCTCAGGGGTAGTAGATATGAAACACAAATACTGTACCTGTTAAATGTATTGTAGAATATGTGCACATTTCGGAAAATCGATCCTCATCATTGACACTAGGGGCAAAAAATGCGATAGATAAAAACATAACAGTTGAAAATTGATAAATCTAAAGTTTCAGAATTATATAAATCCAAATCTAGCTAAGGAGTGCTTTGCATGAGGGAACAAACTATAGTTTAAATACATTTAAAAAAACGGCTTAAAATTTTTCTTAATGGTATATTTTCTGACAGAAAAAATACTTCCTACTGAGTTATGGATACCCTCGGGGAGTTTACTTCACCAGCAGGGGTGCCCGCTTAGGGGTAGTAAATATAAAACGCGAATACCTATTAAATTTATTGTGCCATATGTGCACATTTCGGAAAATCATTCCTCATCAGTGACACTAGGGGCCGAAAAATTTGATTGATAACAAATAATAAAAAAATTCTTGACTTGAACGTAAATTCATTTTCAATATCTATATATATATATATATTCAAACAATTTTACATATTTTATATAAACAGAGTGTTTCTATGACGACCAATGTACGCTCGGGCACAAATGTTTGGATTATGAATGTATACCAGAATGCATCAGTGATGACCATTGTTTCCCTGGTAAAAGATGCATCAAGTACAGATGTGAATGTTCTAATAATGAACATTGTGGTGACGGCTTTTATTGTAACAGAAGAGATTATAGATGTTATGAATCTAAAACAAAAACCACACCAAGTCCACCAAAAAAACAGAAACCAAAACCGATAAAACAATGTCCAGTATGTGAAGCATTAGATCATTCTGGACGATGTGTTTGTAAGTAATAACATTATTATTATTATTATTATTATTATTATTATTATTATTATGTAATTCAGAAGACGACTTAAAACTGTCCTTAAAATTCACTTACAATTGTTGAAGTCAAACACGAACATACCAACCCTTCTTCAATTCAAAATTACAAACTATGCAAACTGGCAAATTAAGTTAACTCGTGAAATTTCACGTGGGGAGATGCTCCGTAAGGATAGGCACCTTCTGCCTGACCACATTCACCCGCCACTTGTTAAACATACCGGTCCTTTTTCAATTCACAATTACAAACTATGCAAACTGGCAAATTAAGTTAATTTGTGACATTTCACCTGAGCAGATGACCGTAAGGATATAGGTACCTTCTGCCTAGCTAGAGTCACCCGCCGCTTGTTAAATCGTACGTGACTTAGTTATAACTATGTTTTTGTAGAAATAAATTTAGTGAGACTATAAAATTATTCGCAGCTTGAAAAAATAAAGTGAATTTGATTTTATTTTTAAAATGTAAATTTTGCAATGTTTGGGCTCCTACATTTAGCACTAAAATGTAAAGAGAAGGTAAACTACAAGTTCAACAAATAAACAAAAATTATCCCACTGTCAGTATATTCGTCTTAAATGGAATACATGATCTTCATTGTTGAGGATATAATTTTCATTTAATTATAGATCAGTGTGATTACCATGGTAACGAAGTATGTGATGACGTTCAAACAAAACAATGTATCTGCAGACCAGGGTATACTAGAGACTCTAACGGAAAGTGTGCAAGAGGTATGCATTTTCTTCTATCCATTTTTCTTTTTTCTTTCTTTCATTCTTTTGGGGTTGGGGTTTATTGGAAAATAACGTTAGAAGCGGACTTGTGCCAAACTATTCGTTGTTTAATATTATTTGATATCCTACCTGGTTTGACTTTGAATAATTAAATTCAACTGTGGTAATTACATGTATGTTCAATTTAACTAGGTTGATGCACAGACTTTTCTATCCTAAATGCAATCATTACAAAGATATAGGTTCGGATCTTCCTAAGGAATGTCCATGTGTTAAAGAAGTTTGCAAATTTGCTTCTCGATTGTCGGCTGTTTTCCCTGGGTATTCCGGTTTCTTCCACCATTCCCGAAATTAAGGCCTCGATATAAATGGAAGAAGCTTGACTAAGGTGTAAAAACATCTTTACTTCATTCTGTTCCATTATTAATCTAAATCTGGCTATTTTTAAATAAGAAATTTTCAATCTCTTTTCTATTTAAAAGAGAGATCAAAACTCACAAGACCACGAAACAAAAGACCAAGGAACAAGAGACCAAGAAAACAAACAAAGGAAACAAGTCCAACAAGACCGGAAAGAAAACAACGCCAAAGAGAGGATAACAAAATCAACTGGAAGAGAAACATTAAAATGGGTATGTATTATTCATCGTTTGTTATATTTAGAAAAACGTTGTTTTATGCATATCAAGTAAAGAGTAATTTACAAAAATAATTTAAGCATAATTTTATGTGGGGCTTGACTTTTGTACAAGACCTTGAGATCTGCGCGCTCTCTCTCTCTCTCTCTCTCTCTCTCTCTCTCTCTCTCTCTCTCTCTCTCTCTGACAGAGTGTTTTACAAGGTGTTACAGATTTCTCAACTTCTTATTCAAAATAAATGTAGTTTTATTCGTTTTGACAATTTTTTCTACAATTTATAACAAATAATATCTTCTGTACTACATTTTCTATTTCAATTCTTGAACTTCATATATTCTGACTAGCACATTTTAACTGTAATATATTTTTCATGTGTTGAGATTTGGTGGACGTGATTCATAAAAAAAACAACAAAAGTGTAATATCAATTGTATTGGCACTCTGTAATTTAATGAACGTAGCTTTTGTCGAAGGTATTGGTCGTATTAGGTGTATAATGTTTGAACTTTACATGTTCATTTATTTTATTTTTATTTTCTTATTCCAGTATGGGATCAAACATCAAGAAGAAAACCAAGTAAGTATTTCATGTAATGTGATCAAAGAAAAGCCTCGCTGTCAGATGTAGTTAATCAACAGCCGCACTATCAAATTAACATGATATATATATATTGATATGACATTTTCATTTTTGTTGACGTCATTATAAAGCATGCAATTTGTCAACAATAAAAACACTGTGAAATTAGAATACTGCAAATTGATATGATGTTATGATGATTGAAATAAAACTTTCAATGACGCCATCGTAAAATAATATCTTTCAAAAACTAAAAAAGGCAATTCTATTAAACAGTAAACAGTAAATTAAGAAGACGACGAGAGAGAGAGAGAGAGAGAGAGAGAGAGAGAGAGAGAGAGAGAGAGAGAGAGAGACGCAAATGTTGTGAAATAAAATAAACGGTTTTATTTTAAATAAGTTATAAAAAATAACAAATTTCATAAATAACTCCGCAAAAATAGTGCATCATATCGGCGGTAAATTTGAAACATAGTTAAGTTTTTGTTTGCTTATCCGGAAAGTGTTTATGTGTCATTTGTATCATCTAAAAATCGAATAAATCTTGTTTTTTTAATAAAAATTTAAGATGAGTTTAAAAATTTCATTTTAATTAATTCATTAATTTTTTATTATATATTTATTTATTTTTCTTTTATTTTATTGTTTTTGATTTTATTTTTTAAAAACTTTTATTTATTTATTTATTTTTGCTGCCATCTCAGTATTCTACGGAAGCGTATTGCTGCCAACTCGTACGTACGACTTAGTATCTCGTACGTGCGATTTAGTATCTCGATCGTACGACTTATTATGTCGTTCGTACGACATAATATTTTTTTTAGTTGGCAGCAATACGCTTCCGTAGTATTCTGCGTTCCAATAAAAAATTTCAGATAAAATCGTTTAAATTTACATATTACTGACAAATGTTTTGGTTATGCTGATAAAATCATTTGTGTCATCTAGTTTACTTTATTTCCCCCAAATTTTAAAAGCTTTAATTATAATGGACAAGATGACTTTATCAAATACGAAATCGAATATGTTAAGCAAAAATTTTATATTAGTTTTTTTTTGTCCATTGGACATTATATACAGTTCCCTTCTACCGACCATTGCCTGAACCTCTTTATTTCTATATCTAGGTAAAAGAGGTTTTGTTGGTAAGTTTACAAAGTATTCTTCTACTGCTGTGGTATTGCGATTTAGATTAAAACAACCTCATGTACATCAAGCAAAATTTTAAAAATGAATAACAATATTGAAAACTTATTTTAACTTGACCTAGTAGATACCAAAAAGGGTTTTGTTTGCACAGATCTGCTGCAAAGGGTGTAGCGACCATCCAATGCTCTGCTTGCAATTCCTACTTATTGACATGCTTTAGTATATTTGCGGGCAATTGACTGAAATCCGTTATATCCTTTAGATATATTAAAAGCAGTTGGTAAAACTTAAAAAAAAATACACTTAATAGCCACAAACTAACACCGCATTACTTTCTTGGGTTCCGCCGAAAGGGAATAAGGGTGTTGGTATTACTTTCTCATTCTTTTCTGTAAAATTCTACATACCCTATTATTATGTGTTATCGTCATTTATTAAATAACTAAGTAAAAACATCTTTTATTAGAAACTACTTTTGACGATATTGTGTTTTTGACTATTAATGATTTTTTTTTTGGCTAGCTTTGCTTTAAATCAAATGCCAATATTGCTCAGTAAGAACAAGTTTTCCAGGGTAGTCACACACACACACACACACACACACACACACACACACACACTCTTAAAAAAAAACACTGGATAAGAAATTATTTGAGTAATGGAATGCAATACACTAGGCAAGGTTTTTTATATCAGAGAGGTCAGTTAAGAGATGGCTGAGGGAACAGAAGTGCTCGGAGCAAAACCACTGACCATCGCAAAGACATCTGACAAACGTCTTTAAACAAGAATCTGTCACCAGTGGGATTTAAATCTAGGCCGTGAGAAACACAGTGATTTAATAGCCGGTGCTTTCGTCTTCCTTCGACAATCAAAATCACTGCAAAATAAGGGTTCAAAAGAAAATTATTGTATCGTTTAGGTTATATCCAATATGTATTTCAATCTTCTTGCTTACAGGGAGAGATGAATTACCAGCCGAAGACCTATGGAAAATCCCCGAGTTGAAGATCTAGATAGTAGGTTCATTGATTATTTTTATCACCTTGAGCATTTTATACAAGAAATATCTCTCTCTCTCTCTCTCTCTCTCTCTCTCTCTCTCTCTCTCTCTCTCTCTCTCTCTCTCGCTAAGGTATTCCTGACTTTTTAATACAGTGCCATGAAGAAAACAAGAACAGCTTAGAGAAACTCTAGGTTTTGCTTGAGAAAATTCAGGCAATAAAATTCAAAGTATTTTCAAATTGTACTTGAGGTAACACATGTATTTTAGTACATGTATATTATAAAATTTCATTTTGACTTTTCTATTTTGAGAAACGAGTGGATAAATAGTGTTAAATTCCACGATCAAGATTTCTTCACTAATAACCAGTTTTTGGGAACGTGGAAGAAACTAGAGTTACCGGAAAAAAATCATCGAACTTTGGCAAGCGAACTGACAACTTTCTTACCGTCTAAGATCTGCCAGAGCTGAATTCAAACGCTGAGAGGAGGTGTGACCCATGGACGCTCTTTTGACCACTTCATTTCATTGAGAAATACTTCTCAGTTAAACTAGAGACGTATTAAAATATATACGTCTCTGGTTAAACTGAACATTTCATTATTTGATTTGTATATCAAATTAAAAAAAAAACTTTCTTGGAGAATCAGTTACAGGCAATATTTAGATTCCTTTTACAATAATTAAAATTGATGTATGTATTTGGTAAATGAAAATTTGAATAATAAATAGTACGTGGATTAATGAATACTGTGTTTCAAACCTAATAATTACTCAAATTACTTTGTCGGTTTTCTATTTTCAGATGAGAAGATGAAGAATTAAAAGTCGTATTTAATTTTGTGTATATTTAAATTTATTGTATAAAGTATTTATTCATATTTAAAAAAAATTGATTTAAAATTATCAGTCCTTGTTATTACTTGATTTTCAACACTTGAGTTCCTTCAACTGAAAAATATCCGACAGATTTGTTGTGGTTATAAAAATGGAACATTGTAAAAATATGACTTTTAAATCACGTGACGAACTTTTACAATATATAGTGCATGGTCTTGTCGCTCAACTTCATTGCAAATGAATTTTCTTATCTGCAAGTTTTTACTTCAATGAAGTAAACACAACATTGGCGGATTCGGGGGAATCGAGTTGCAAAACGAGTTGTCATGTTGTTTACAAATGGCAGACTCTTCAAGGGGGAGATAACCGTTTCTAAGGTGGCAAGCGCCGGAGTGTAGTTAACGTCTGTACAAACAATAGTACCATGTTGTCAAGGACACTATACGAAATAGAACTCATGCAGATGACCAATCAGTATTGTGGAAATTATCATGTAATATACTAAAAATTATCAATTAAATACATGGAATCGGACTTCACATCTGTATGAAAATACGTCATTCATGGCATTTTCCATATTTGCAATAGCCATATACACAACAAAACATACCAAACACATATTTCACTAACCATATACACAACAAAACATACCAAACACATATTTCACTAACTATAACTTTTTTATTTTTCCTTTATAATTCTCTATCTCTCTCTCTCTCTCTCTCTCTCTCTCTCTCGTTATAACCAGTGAAACAGAACCTAGTTTACAATGATACATATATTTTACAGTTAATAATCTGTTAGTAAATAAGAAAATACTAGAAAGAATCGTAACTCAAAGACATGTATTGTTAGGATTTAAAAGAACTCTTGTAACGTTAACTGATGCATGTATAATCATTATAACCAGTGTCTCTCTGAGGTCGTGAGCTTTAAAGTAATGAAGCTATATGCTTATCGTATATTTTCTGTTCGTTTTCTTTTTATCTGTTATTTGAGCGTGTTCTTTGTTGCATCAGTTTTTATAAAGTCCATGTTATTCAACAGTCTTTAAACTCCACGCCTTCAAATGGCTCAATATACGATTTCTTAAGTAAATTTTTTCAATCCACTCAACATTTTACATCATGGCGGCAGCAGCTTAAACTGATTCACACATTTTTAAAAACCACCTGAAAGAAGAAACGACTCTAAGAAATTGAACACAAAAATAAAATTAAATCATATGAAATTTTTAAAAATTTTATGATATAAACTTCATCCACAGTGAAACAAGTGCATTTGAATTTTTACTACAAATGACATTAAGCTAACCATGAACAATGATACATCATGTAAATGTCTTCATCGTTAAAGCGTAAATTTCTATTCTGCTAAAAGTAAACTGTCACGTGATGAAGTCCCGATTACTTTTTTAAACTTTTAAACTGGTAGTAGGCACCTTATTCTTACATAACACTGCTAGAAAGAAAGGCGTGATGATGTGATGATAAGTCCTGCTGTCAGTTTTTTTTTTTTTTTTTTTTTTTTTTTTTTTTTTTTTGAAATTGGCATTGAAGGCCATAGTCATAAATCAGATATCCGTAGATTTAAGGTGTAGATTGGATTGTGTTCAATAGATTTGATTCTACAATAAATAAAATCAGCACCATGAAACAGAAAAGTTTTCTACGCAATGAATGACAACCGGAACAATTTTCAATATTTCTCAAGATTATTTTTAATAGGTTGGATTCTACAAGAAATGAAATCAGCACCATGAAACAGGAAAGTTTTCTTTGCAAAAAATAACAATCGGATTCTTTTCACTGATAATGTACAAGTAAGCAAAGGCGACTTTAAGAAATTTCTTGTCACCTATACAGCTTCAAAAGGAAACTTTTTCATGTGACTTTCCTTTAACTCTTAACATAATATATCCATCTACTAATCGAAATCATCGTGTTTGTGACTATAGGTATATATAAGGTTGCTACTTTTTACACTATTCTTTAAATTTGTTAACGACTCTAGTTTTAAAGATAAAACAGTTTTGGAATACAAAAGCACAAGCTCCATAAAGATATCCAAACTTAGATAAAAGATATAGATAAAATCTAATGGAAGCAAACATTCTCCTCAACTACAGGGAGATAACTCTTGTACTGATTTGTTATTGACAAATGTTGACGTCTTGCTTGTCCATTGGTAATGATTGTACTATTTGTCATATAAATCATTATAGGATGGCGGTGGCACTATGTTGTCTTTAGGACTCGGCGAGTTCCTGTCTTGTGATATATACATCTCTTTTTCTAATAAATAAATAAATAAATAAATAAATAAATAAATAAATAAATAATTATAATAAAATAAATAAACATTGCAATGTTACAAACAAAGAGAGAGAGCAAACGATAATGATTTTAAATTCGTGATTATAACAAACTTTGTTGTCATCTACAAACGTTATGATGTAGTCTTATTTATATTCTATTTATTTTTTTAAAATTTTTAAAACAAAAGTGTTCAATTTGGAATTGAAATAAATAAATATAATTTAGTATTCGAAACATTTTTATAGAATGGAACTGTGTTTCGTGTTGATTTTTATTTATTTATTTATTTATTTATTTATTTATTTATTATAATAATATGTTTTGGAGCTTTCATGTTAGCCTACCATTCATTCCGTTCCGTTCAGCCTCTGTGTTTGCTGACCGCATTGGTAATGATTCAGGTACGTCTTCATCTTCTTCCTCTTTTTTCACTCTCCTTTTATAGAGAACAGTTTTGACGACTAGAACAATAATTATGAGTACAGCTATTCCACAAGCTATCCCGATGACTAATTTTACTGCAAAGGACAGTTCGCTGGTATCCGGACCTTCTACAAAGAAAACGAATATAAAACAAGTCTTAGTCTTAATGTCTTGAGGTAGAAAAAGAGGAATATCACAATTTATTTAAAAGTACAAACAATAATTTGCATAAACGAACATATCTGAATTAATAATAAAGCTATTATAACCAATAGTCGTTTTTTCCCGAAGTTAATATATTTAACTTAAAAGTAAATGTAATGTTTTGTGTCGAGTGTTATTCTTCAACATGTGTTCATCTGGAAAACCCGGATACATGCAACTCGACGTCAACATATTTCAGCTTCATTATTTATTAATTTATTTATTTTACTATAAAGATGTATACAAGCACTACATAAGCGCTTAAATTATATTTTGTTTTTCAGAGAAGACTGATATAGGCATATTACGAACTAGAACAAGTATGATTTTTCTACAATGCGAGTTTTAATTGCTAATTTACATATTAATCACTACACCATGTTTGCATAAATTGCCAACTAACCAGAGTCAACTCCACTCTCTGTATAATAATTTCTAAAAACGTAAAAAAAAAAAAAAAAAAAAAAAAAAAAAAAAAAAAAAAAAAGACGTAGAATTTGTTTAAAGGCGTGGAATGGCTTTTGAATTGCATAGAAAAATTACTAAAAGTTAAACGAAACGAAATCGTGCAAAATAAGGTTACATGTTTTTTCTTTATTTGCTTATATAAATAATAAAAATGCTAATATACAAACCCCATAGTGATATTTTTATTCTAAAGTCATATCCATTACTCGGATCAACATCTTTATTCAATACAACCTTAATGGAATTTTTATCTTTTGTTGTGAACATAGTATCTGGTTTTGTGCTCTTGCAGGTTACTTCAGACTGAAACGGAAAATTTTGATTTTATTTCAGAGAGAGAGAGAGAGAGAGAGAGAGAGAGAGAGAGAGAGAGAGAGAGAGAGAGAGAGAGAGAGAGATTTAATCAAAGTGCTGACAGCACTTATGGAAAGATCAGATAAACAATAATGTGTTATTTTCTCTTATGCAAATTGTATAAACAGAGAACACATAAGGCATTGGAACAGGAAGATAATGGCAGTACAAAAAGATAGTTGTCATACGATATAATCTTAAAAGTGTCTTTGCCTGATTGTTGAAATTACATACATCATCTGGTTGATAGTGGTAGATGCTAAAATGTTTTAATAACATGCAATAAAATGATGGGATTCAGATATTTTTAATTAGTTCTGACCCGCTGTACCAACAAGGAAGTGTTACTTCCAACGCATCCAAAGTGCGGTCCATAGTGAATTGTAACACTGTGTGCCTGTAATTTAGTTTCATACAAATGTTGAAGGCTTCGCTTCTACGATAAAAATTGCAAATCCTGACACAAATAGCTTTGCATAAATAGATACAAGGTGTGAACAACCTCCAACCTAATTTTTATTCTTAGTTGATATGAAAACAGCTATTGGAGACAAGTCTGTTATGTCTGACAAAGTCAGATCAGTTGTAACACAAGGTTTCAGAGAAATCCAGCTCACAATAACTAGGGATAGATATAATATCTCACTCATTCAATTTCCTTATTTACCAAAAAAACCTTATTTTGTAAGTAACTTCAGTGATCTGTAACATTTCAATGGTGCATAATGATAATGACATTATCAAATAACAAAAAAACTGAAAATACCAACACACAACATACAGCACATCATATTATATTAACTGTGTTTTCCGTTGGAATGTTGAACACCTCCAATGAAAGTGCAAAAGATAAACTAATTTGACTGTACTTGTAAGATATCATAATGGTTCTGATAACATTGTCATTTAAGAACTTAATATTACTTATGCAAGTATTGTCTCTATTAATGAGAAATCTATTGTCTTCAAAGACAGAAATTGGTGCAAATGGCGGTGGTGGCGACAACTTTAGCAAGTCATGTATGTGCAAATTCTGTTAGATTAAACCTCTCTTGGCCATCAGTAGGACAAAGAAGTCCATCATTGGAAGTTATGCATAGACATAGTGGATAATCTTTGAAATCAGGACCCCTTGAATGCCAGTGGGACGTTTGGCCAACTGTCCTTTCTGGCCGACCCAGATCACTACACTCCCCCCTTTGTGATTAATACCCCTGAGGCAAAACATACCAATTTCATCTCTCTGATCGAGATTGTGCATCATTACCCTATTGATAATACCCTCAAAATGTAACTGGAAATTGAGAAATTGGAGTGGCAAACCATGCTCTCAGACCCAAGACCTCCCTAGCAGTGGGACATTCCACCAACCAAGCTATCTGGTCTCTTGTGGACTCTACCAACTATATGTTAGATAACTGTATCCAGAAAAGTGTGACAAAACTGGCCTGTATAAAAAGCAAAAACATCACGATCTAGATCAGAATATCAATACTGTGGTAACAGCTATTTTTATAGTCTGGATGAGTTTTGCCAAATTCAGACCAGGTCTGACAGGAGGTTTCAAGGAAATCTGAAAACTTTTTTATATAAACCTGATGACTAAGTGAAACAAATTACATATGTAGCAAAACTGGCACACTTCGTACTGTTACTGTGAAAACAAAATGAATTCCTGTTAAGCATTTGTAGTTGAAGATGTAAATGGTAGATCACTCCCTTGTTGGGTGAGATGGTTACATTCTGTCAAATAAATACAGGGATGGTAGTCTATAGGCAAGAAAATTTGTTCCTCATACAAGTGACGAAAAATCGTCTTTGCAAGGTGAAACAATATGCAAACCAAATCTCAAGAGGAAAATTATTTCATCAAAGTGGTAGTACTGATTGCCATAATAGAGGTCTGCTGTCTGCATGCAATTGTGTCATAGCTGTCAACGATTTCCAAAGTTAAGCATGTGACAACTCGTAGACGGAAACATCCCCTGACATACGAAACTGACAAACTTCCTCCTCACACTTGGTTCTATCCTGAGGAGATTAAAACCCAGGCAGTGAGAGGTGCTGTGATCCTTAAGGACTGTTTAGACCACTCTGCCACCATGGCTCCCATTCTTCAAAGGTAAGTACCAGACTTGACATTTGTGTGCTCAGCATAATACAACCAAAATATGCTGGCATATTAACACTATAATACATTGGCAGCTGATGGTATTGGGGTTTTAAATGTTGACATATGTCCTAAAAAGTTTTCCCATGCGAGTGGTGTGAAAAAAATTCAGTACCATTGTAACTTTTGTGTCCATCATGTTCATATATCCACCAATGCTATAGCTAGAAATATTAACAAGAAACAGTTTACATCTCTGAAAAATATTTATTTCTTTTAAATAACATATACATGTAGCTCTGTTACAACAGCAGTTTTTTGCAATACAATGTTGATGAACCACTGAAACTCTGTTTTTGTCGGACAGAAAAGTTTTTGTCTAAGAACGTGAAATTCTTGGACAAATCTTCAAAGTGCAAGTACCGTAATCCTTCGATGTTTTCAGACCCTCTATGTTTTCGGACACCCTAATTTTCAAATTTACTAATTTTTACATTTCCTCTAATTTCGGGTGGCAATTTTTTACCTCTAAAACCGGACACGTTTTTGCTGAAACTCGGTTGCAGCATGTGATGCAGAGCGCTTGAAATAACTATTTAATAAAATCAAGAAAAAACTTTGTTGTTTTCAATCATTTTAACTATAAATTGTTGTTTTCACACGTTTATTTCATTGTGTATTGGCGCCATTGCCTCGTAACGTGTAACAGGTTTGTGCAATGTATTAACGGTTTTATGTAAACTCAATAAAATCATACCTTTAATTAGTGCTTTAATTTTCTATGAAAGTGGAAGTTGATTAAAATTAATGCTCACTGCCGAGAAAATCGTGTAAGACATAATCTTGTCGGTACACTAGTTCAACATAAAAGACATTTTTTCTGATGAAAACAGGAAATGACGTTTTTCACTTATTCTCATTTAGTATTTGTTATGGGAATTCCCGAAACGACCATGTGATTGTTCTAGCCGACAGAGGCGATAAAAACTGTTTTCCAAGATGAGAATTACTTTAAAATATGTTTGAAATATGATTGAAAATAATTTAATTTTAACTTTTATTTGCGGAAGTCGGGAATCGGGACTTGTTCCATTTTTGCATTGCTATTTCTTAAAATGTACACACATACGCAAGGTAAAATATTGAATTTTTGTTTGAAACGAAATTCTCTGAACTTGATCCACAAATAATGCAACAAACGATGTATAATAATAATTTGACTGCAGACAATTACAAGTAGAAAGCGGCATGTTGGTACACCTCAAACGTTGGAAGTTAATGAATAGGTTACGTTGTTTACTTGTAAACAAAATGGCGACCTCGATGTGTATTACTTACAGAATCATGATTATTGATCATCAAACACTAAAAAAAAAATTAATGAAATAAACAACACAAAAAAGGTAATTTTACTTTATTTTATTTAAAATTTTACTTTATCATTGGTATATCCATGGATATCGCTGTTGATAATGTCTCGGTAAAATACCCCTGTGTTTCAATTGTATTCTACCGCGTCGTTTATCAAAACCTATATCCCATTCCGCATTTTAAATACGCACGTAGATTACAATATTTGACAAGTGATAAGAGTACACAGTTTGAAAACAAACGTTAAAACATCGATAGCACGACAAACGCTACTTCCTTGCAATGTCGGAACTACATTTTTCCGCGTAGTAAGAAATCAAAATCGAACAGAACCTAGTGAAGAAGCTGCAACATCCGGGTTATCCCCGTGCGATGCCTTAGGAACGATTGTTCCAATCTTTCCAAAAACAAACAAAAACAGGTTCGGTCATTCATATCATTATATATGATGGTTAAAATGGGGGAGAAAAACCAGAATGATAATTATGTTTCGTAATTTAAAATGAAATGGGTCTTAGATGAAAAATAATAATAATTGACAAATATATTAAGAGCAATATGAGTGACTTAGTTGTTTAGCAAAATCAGATGACAAATGTTATCAGAAAAATCAAATAATTAATATTGACAATTTTTTATTTCTATTGTCAAAATTCAATAGTTCTCTCGGGGTATTTCAGTTTTGCACACCATTAAACCACTGACCGCTTCGATATAGTTAAAAAAAGGTTGACTGGATAGTCAAACCGCATTAGACAAATAAAATCTTTCAGATACAAACTGCAAAAGACGTAACAATTATAACACTTTTTAAAATGACGCGATGTCGTAGCACGTGCATATCCTAATGATGCAATTGTGTACAACGTGCATGTCCTAATGATAAAATGGCGCACCGCGTACATATCCTAACGAGGGAACGTTGTACCACGTGCATGTCCTTTAACTTTCATTTCTGCTGGCTAAAGTAAAACACTATTTTACCCTAAAAGTGTTATGTAACAAGTGTGTCACGAAACAGAAAAAAAAGAAGAAAAATCCATTTTATATCCGATGGTACTAACCAAGTAGCCCTTATGTGTGATTAGAACGCACTCTATCAAAAGGCTTAATGATCCATACCAAAAATCATGGAGTGAAGTGGAATGGAGTAATGGTGTTTTACGCCCAAGTCAAGATTCTTTATTTAGAGGCGGTGAGTTCTGAGATGGTTGAGAAAACCAGAGTACCCGGAGAAAAATGCCGACCTTCGACAAGCGAACTGATAAACTTTTTATCACTTAGATCTTCAAGAGTGTGATTCGAACCCAGGCGGTGAGACTGTGATCCGTAAGCGCGCGCTTTAAACTATTTGGCCACTGAGGCCCATCCTGAAATCATGGAAGTAATTTATTTTCGTTTGATAAATCAAACACAAATATACCGTCCCATATCCAAATCAAAAAATCAAAAATACAAATATAAAACTTTAAAACCTAGAGAATTCAGTTCAACACGTGTACTTCAATCAGGGAAGTGAGACCGAGTGCTTTGCAAAGATAAACATCCTCAGATGTATCGTACGAAAACAAAATTTGAGAATCAAAGGAACATTTTGCTTGAATGTGAATAAAAACATTGTAGGCGTTGAATGTTGAAAAGTTATTTATTTATTTATTTTTTTTTTTTCGATTTAAGTTGTAAAAATAAATTTTAAATGACAGAGAAAGGAAAGTCGAAAAAAACTGAACGCATTACGTGATCATTAACCTTAGCTTATACTCACCAAAACGTTCACCCTGTTCCCGGATGGTGTTGATTCCCTTACTGTTACTTTCACTTTACAATCTGTAATGTTTAGTGTTTCATACACGGCCTGCATATATTGCTTGCTGCTTGATCTTTTTGGTGATACTTGTATATTACAGTAAGAAACTTCTAGTGATATAACACCGCCTATAATTTCACCAAGGAGTGATTTGGACTTGTTCCCTTTCGACAATATGATAAGTTCCTCGTTATCTTCTAATGTGTAATATGGATTGCCATTACAATATTTAAAATCATCCATCGACACTGAAATTAAAATTTATGATAATCAATACGAATTGACTGATTAATATATATTATTATAAAATTTTAAACATTTGTCATATTAAAATTATTGAATATTTCATTCAGAAAAATAAAAAATGCATAATTTGATGCTTTCACTTTCCATACACAATGAAATTCTTGAAATTTAGGATAATTATTTCAAAATTGAAAATTATCGGAGATGAAATTACTTGAAATTTCGGATAATTAAAGCGGATAGTTATAATACAATTTAAATCTAATCACCGACGATGAATTTCCTTATTTGCCAATTTTTTTAGACTAGTTTCAGACGTTCTTTTCTCAAAACTATTTTGTATCTACACATGACCAAGGCACATTTTGCAATTTGTACACAGCAGACTTTACTTAAATTACACACGTGTGACATATATAGATATATATCCGTGAAATCATTTTATTCATATACATCAAAAGTAAAATTTTAACTAGTATGAAATCAAGTACAGCGCATGAGGATCCTGATATAATTGAAGATTTCCCACATCCCTAATAAATAAAGGATACGGAAGGTAATTAGAGTTGTCTCCCTGTAACAACGCTTTCATTTGCGACTTTTTTCGTATCTTATGATAAAATTCGAGAATACGAATTCGTTTTACATACCAGTGATAGAATGGACTGCAGGAAGGACTATTACACTGCATAATGCACACACTTGCACTGTCCATAACAAAAACCTAGATAAGGCAAACAGATTATATTGAAAAATTACTTAAAAGACATCAATGAAATTGCTTGTTTGCTTGTTTGCTCACTCAATCAGTCATTACTCACTTACAATATTCGGTATAATAACTGCTCTTGAAACTCTAGACTTTGAACAAGCAACTTATATCTTTATATTATTATGACAAAACACGGATCAAGTAGTCCTATATATCCCATCAACCCATTTTGAAACCTTGTACAGGCAAATGGATATATTACTAAACTGACTTTTTTTTTTCCTCTTCTTTTTTTTATTGTTGAGGATCAGCAACGAGAAAATCATTTTACGTAACCTCGTTGGCTAATTTTAAATGATTAATAGGTATAATTAAGGCTTTCACGGTCATCTTTTATGATCAGGCGGCGTAACTCTGATCAGTAGTTTACCTGTGCTATTCAGAGTTGTCGTTACTGTCTGTACAGCGTATAATATGAACTTGCAATAGGGTACGTGTAGAAGATAAAACTTTAGACTGCTGTATAAGGGAATACAAGAAAACAAAAAAAAATAAATTTTAATTATTATTATTATTTTAATTTTATTCATTATTATTAATTTGTTTTAAAATCGAAGAAATCTCTCTCTCTCTCTCTCCTCTCTCTCTCTCCTCTCTCTCTCTCTCTCTCTCTCTCTCTCTCTCTCTCTCTCTCAATGTGATTTTCCTCCGGTTTCTTTTTTCACTTAGTGTATATTATTCATTCATGCATTTAATGTTGATAAGATTTTTAATTAATTAGTTCTAGTAATACCAGGTAAGTTTGTTGACAGTTTGTTGAATGGAAATAACCAAATGCAAACTGTCCCGCAAACGAATAATTTGCTAATGAGTGTACTCGGTGATTAACTACATCAAAAACATGAAAATATTTCTAAATTTGCAAGTGTCCAAGTATGCATCAGACAAAATTTTGATACTTGCAATTTAGAAATATTTTCATTAATTACCATCAGTTTCTCAATATTATTGCAAGAGTCAAAACATTTTTTGCAACTTATTTGCCACATAAGATTATTTATTTATTTATTTATTTATTTATTTATTTATTTATTTATTTATTTATGTATTTATTTATTTTTGCTTTTTATAGTTATCTTACTTTTTTTCTTTTTATTTTCTTATTCGATAATTAATTTTGATCTTTTTTTTTACCTTATTGGTGCATTTTCTTCGACAATCTTTTTAAATTTATTTATTTATTTATTTATTTATTTATTTATTTATTTATTTATTTATTTGTTCTATTAATTAGTATTTTTCATTTATTTCTGTATGCGATAATCAAATTTTAATTAAATTTTCATTAATTTTTCATTTAATTTTTAATTAGTTATTTCTTTGTTTAATCGATGATTAATATTAATTCTTTATTTAATTCATTGTTAAGTTTATTTATTTATTTTTGCCTTTTTATGTATATCTTTCTTATTTAACTTAATTGAAAGAAAATAAAACCTTTCAATTTGTTACATTTTAATTAGTGAAGAAAATAAAACAACATAACGGCATTACATAATATCAGAAGTCCAAGTAATTCATGGACTTCTGATAATATATATGATAAAGTCCCAGATGTCGGCCATATTGGATATTTCTTTACTATCGGATGAAAATTTACGAATTCCCCTATCTTTAAATGAAATTGGACGTAATTTGTCGTCAAAACTAACATTTGATTTTTACATTTTTATCTTTATAAAGTGTGCTCTTACACTGTAGACGTGCACATTTTGAAAAAAAAATCACTTTAGCATGAAAAATAAGCCGGTCGTTTGTCACATTTTTATTTCAACAATATACAACTATAAGATATAGTTGGGATAAAACTGCTATATTTTTAACTTAAAATGGACGAAACTTCCCGACGTCCTAAAATTTTACAAAAAATATTGAAATAACCGGGATTTCATAAGGAACTTAATTATACGTGCACAATTTTTATATCGTTTTTTTTTTTTTTTTTTTGTTTCTTTTTAACAGAATAAAAACTGTACACCTGTTCTATATTTCCTTATACCGATAGTAGGACACTGAACCGTAGATCGTTGTACAGGTGAAGTACGACAATGTACATGTTAAGAACCTAGTTTCACTTTAGCCTTCACACGACATGTGTAAGTTTGATTTTCGATTTAATATTTTGTCTTGGTTTTATCAAGGTAGTACCGTAACTAGGCCCTTTAAGAAACCGGGGCAAGAATTAAAGATATATATTATACCTCATAAATTTGTTTTTCTAAGAAATGCATTGATTTTACTCCGGGCGATCTCACGCCTCACCCGGTATCTTTTCTACTGACCCTGTATCATTCCGTACCGGACACTTACAAACCATGTAACTTTTTTACCCTACCGATGACCCAATCCTAGATCTATTTTTTAAAAATAGAAATTTGCTCATGAAAGAAATTAAAAAAAAATATATATATATATATATATATATCCGACTGCAATAAAATATTACAACAAGGAATATCACTTAATAAGATTTAATGCATGCTATTTAATAATATAACATTTATTTGAACTTCAAAATAAATAAATAAATAAGTAATAATAATAAAAAAAATTGAACCGCCCCTACACAGTAAAAATTTGTAAAATTACGTACTTGTGACGTATACAAAGAGTTAAAACTAGGTCATTTTTGTTGACGTTTACGTTAGCGACAGGGGACGTAACTCTAACCCACCCGGTATCAGCCTTCCTGACCCAGTATTTTTGCGCGTGCGGCTATGTACGGAATGATACTGGGATTGTCATGTGATTCAATTTAGCCAATCACAATCATAGAATTTAGTCAGAGGTAGGGTAATTTGCAATATAGACCGGAGGCTCCGGGCGGTATTATGTTTGCATACGTCACACGATTGTCCTTGATGACGTAATATTAGACTAAACAAAAACAGCATCTTAACCCGTATAGTTTAACTTGTGGATTAACTCTAATACAAAGTTAGTCAGGAACGGCAACTGAAATACGTTGAAAATAATCGTCTTAAATTAATTCCAAAAAAAAAAAAAAAAAAAAAATGCTGATGCCTATTTTGAGATGGTTTCAATTCGGTATAATATTACAAATATTTCATGGGGTTGCGGGCTATATCGCTTCGGTCCATATAATATTTTCGGGGTCCCTGCCCGGTCCATAAACTGCGATATAGCCCGCAACCCCATGAAATATTTGTTATATATATATATATATATATATATATATATATATATATATATATATATATATATATATATATATATATATACAGCACCAACAGATTCTCAATGTTTCACATCTTTCATGTGTAAGGATATATTGCATAATAATATAATACTTAACGATCGCAACCCAATCACATCCCGGCAAAATAATGACCGTCGGAGCTCTCTCTCTCTCTCTCTCTCTCTCTCTCTCTCTCTCTCTCTCTCTCTCTCTCTCTCTCTCTCAATATCACTTCTGTGAGAAAAATTACTTGAATTAAGCTTTGTTAACAATATTTTGTCGTACAACAGGGGAAATAGCGATATATACACAGACAAGAATTCTTTAATATATAACACTTAATCTCTCATAAACCGTTGTTACAGTATAGAGAA
>CM056597.1:36573538-36641038 GCA_029721355.1 Tegillarca granosa | reverse complement strand
TTGATGTGGTTACAATTTTGTATATCTAAAGTACAACCCTGGACATATACATGTAGATAACGTGGTTTTCCGTAACTTTTTTTGTTTTCATGTTTTAGCACAAGATGCAAATTAGCTAAACATAGCGTAAGTATGTCAAACTCTTCTTGTCTTCGGTCTAACAAGTTTATTTCACAAAAGAGTTCCATAAACTTTATACATTGGTCTATATTGGTAATATCTTGGACGAGTTTCTTTTTTAGCCAGATCCTAAATCCAAGATGGCCACCATTACTATAAATAGAAAAAAGACCATTACATATTTATTTGTTGATCAATTTGACTTAAATTTGTTACAATTCTGGACATTTAATATATGTAACATATTTTTTCATTACTTTTTCCTTTGTGTGTTATTAGCCCAATATGCAAATTAGCAGCTAAATAAAGCCGTTTCTTTGATTTTTCTGTAATACTTAAGTTAATGACCTTAGTTAAAAGCCAATGTGGATATATCCACACTTTGACTGGAATTTCAAACTTTCCAACACTGGCACAACTCATGTCCAAACCATGTTTAATATCTAGCAATGCATTTTACCTGCCATTTGAGCTCTACGGGCCCTTTGGGCCTCTTGTTTCGTTGGCTCTTGTGGCTTTATTTCTCAGCAGAAATTGATTAAAAATATTTTACAGACAGCGGGCGTCTGTTAACAATTTGGTTTCTGTGCATTTAAAGACGCAATGTTTGCTTGATTGATCTAAAAATTTGTCAACTTATGCCCTGTGACAAAACAATGCATGGGTTTGCAAATCAAGTCACTAGGTCAAAGGTCAAGGTCACAGTTACTACAAATAGAATTCTGTTTCCATGTTTTTAAAGACACACTGTTTGTTGTGCAAAGACACCACATGAATTGCAAATCAGGTCATTAGGTTAAAGGTCAAGGTCACAGTTACTTTAAATAGGAATTCAGTTTCGGTGCATTTAAAGACGCACAATGTGTCTAAACAGAAATTTGATTTCTGTGCATTTAAAGACACACTTTTTCAGATCTCAAAATTGGTCAATATATTCCCTGTGATGACATATTGCATTTGATAACAAATCGGGTCATTAGGTCAAAGGTCAAGGTCACAGTTGCTATACATATTTAGTTTCCATGCATTTAAAGGTGCACAGTTTGTTCTGTTTCATCTCCAGTTCTCCAAAATTATTAAACTGATCTAGGAAAAGTATAATTCCAACAAAATTTGGTACATGTTTATATGATTACAATGGTAACATCTTGTGGAAGTTTAAATTTTGACTTGAATAATTTTTGGAGGAGTTATGGTCCATTTTTTGGCTTTGGGCGTCTACAAATATGTATGGATTAAAAATAGATTTAAATACATTTAGTAAATGTCTGTTCATATAGACGGACAAATTATGTTATGAAGCTGTCCATATGCGAAGCGAGGCGCAACACATAATTCTGAAGACTTCTTGTTTGAAACCTATCAGATATATTACTTGTCCCTTTAGGACTTTACTTTTACTTCTTGCTCACATCATAAATAGTGACGGACGTATATTGCCTGGGTTGGCGGTGCGCTTGTTTTTTATTCATTATTTCCTAATATTATTATTTTTTTTGTTGTTGTTGTCATCATAATTTTTTTTATTTATTTATTTTATTCTTTTATTTATTTATTTATTTATTTATATATTTATTTATTTATATATATATTTATTTATTTATCTATATGTGTATTTATTTATTTTATGTTTATTTATTTATTTATTTATTTATTTATTTATTTATTTATTTACTACTATTATCAAGGCGTGCATTCGTATGGTATGTATGGTACATATACATGGTATGTATTCGTAACCAAATTCCACGTAATCTTAACGTTTTGTAGCAATAATGGTCTTTTTAGATTTTAGGGCCATGACTGAAACTATATAGCGCAAGTAAATAATTAATTCGAAAACCTTAAGGACGGGCTAAAACAGAAAAATAGATAAGTAATTAAACCAATGGAATATAAAAGTGAAAAAGGCTTATTTCACCCAGCAACAACAGCAACCATAAAAAAAAAATAAAAATTGAAATTAAAAAAGACATTTTAAAAAGAATATTCATACCTTATATGTATATAAAATAAATATAATTCTATTTAGTAGATTGTTTGTTTGGAAATGCTTTTTTCTAGGAATTTTCTGCGTAGAAAAAAGGAGGAATATTAAAGCAACACATGACACATTATTAAAACGTAACAGGTAACTTAGGACGACAAACATGTTACAATAGGTTGGGTGTTACCTGAAACTAGTATAAACAATAATACATAAACTGTCTCGGAGATTGATTTTGTAGTTACACTTTCAGCAAATCTGTTCATGAGGTAACAACTTAAAAGATACTAGTATATTTTATTCTTTTGGATTGTAAAAAGAAACATATTACTATTTTACCAGGTAAACTTTTAATTTTTGCCGTTTTAATATTTAATATTTTTTAGAAAATATTTTTGTAAGAGGTTTATGTGTAATTGTTAAGTTCGCGTATTTAGGGAAAAAATATTTTTAAAAAATTAACAAAAAAAAAAAAAAAGTTAAACTACAAGTATTTGCATTTTGTTTTACTGATATATCACCAACAATAAATATTGTGTTTTTCTAGCAAAATTAAAATGACTATTTATCATTTTTTTGTAATCTGTTACTTCAAATTTTAATTTCAGCAACATTCCAAAATAATTCTAGTTTTATTTATTTATTTATATATTTATTTATTTATTTATTTATTTATTTATTTATTTATTTATTTACCATGTTTGTTTGTTTTATTCGACTGATTTTACTTCGTGATCGTATTAGCTAGCTAATTTTTTTCTACCACAGGAATACATACAAAATCTTTGGGTTTTTTTTTTTTTGTAGGATGAGGGTCATTATTACGTTTCTCGTATTGGTTTTATTGGTTTCAATATGCCAAAGTGTACCTCGGAGATCGGGTAGACTACAATGCTCGAACAGCGGCGAGACTCTGGTCTGTTGGATAAAGTGGCCTTGTGAAGGTCGACGTTGGAGATGTCGTGAATGCAGATGTGCTTCAAGAACTGTCATTCGAAACCTAGAAAGAATCAGATCGAAACCAGTGGCCAAGTATGTTAATATAAAATTACAAGACTTGGTAAAGTGAACTATGAGTCATGCTTTGGGCTTCGGTGGCAAAGTGGTCTTAAACGCGAGTAAAGATATAACAACGCCTCTCATCGCCTAGGCTTGAGACCCACTAGGGTAAAACTTAATGTCCAAAATGTTGGCTTGCGCAAGGTCGGTAGTTCCCCCGGTACTCCGTTTTTCTCCAAAATCCCTTGGTTATGCAATTTAATTAAAATGTAAGATGTTGTTATTTAATTTAGACATTGTCATAGCAAAACAATTGCTAACAAAATTCTCATGGAGGTGTGATAGTCACCTATTTGCCTAGGACCTAGTAGACTTAAGCCTGCACTAAGAGATTGCAGCGCCTCTCACCACTTATGTTCACATCCCACTGGGCGAGTTCCTATTGTTGTCATGTGCAGAAATTTTGAATTTTTACAAAAGAGAAATATTATTAAAAAATCTACACATGACAACTAATTGTCATGTGAAGATCTTGGAATATTTGTCTTTGTAAAAATTGAAAAATTCTACACATGACAGAAGGTTTTTCAGTTCGCTTTCCGAAGGTTGGTGAATTTCTCCGTGCACCCCGGTTTCCTCCACCTTTCCCAAACTGACTTGCTCGATATTAATGAAAGAATCTTGTCTAGGGCGTAAAACACAATTTACTCTACCCCCACATTTATTTACAATACCTGTATATACTAAACTGGCGCGACAAAAACTGCTTTTATTAATAATTCTCTTTAATGATTTGTTTTTGATATTTCAGGAAATCTAAAAATGGTGGAAGAGGAAAAGGAAATGGAAGAGGAAAGGGAAATGGAAGAGGAAAGGGAAATGGAAGAGGATAAGGAAATGGAAGAGGATAAGGACCAAATTAATAAGACGTAAAAAATATGAAACTATACGATTATCGACACAAATGCTATCGATAGTATATTGTAAAAATTGCGCAAAAAATAAAAAAATAAGCATTGAATATTATTATTATTACTAGTATTTTTACGACTTAAAATGTGTGTTTCACATACGATTTCTACATTCAACTCGAAGATCGTTGACATTTTAAGCAAAGTTGCCATATTTAGCATTTGAATCAGACCAAGTTTCTCGCTTGTCAAAAAAGTATTTAGTATAGAATTATTTACTTTTTTGAGAAAAAGTCCTTTTATTTCTAATATGGAGAACATACAGCTGTTAAAATGTACAGTATGAGTGTACTAAAACAAGCACGTACATATGCCAAAACGTCGGAACAAATCAGATCGCACTTAACAAAATGCATTAAAGTGAGCCACAGAACGAATCACATGACATTTCGAATGTCGCACTGCTTTGATTGTAGAACGATTGATGTCTTTCTCATGATGCAATAAAAAAAAATTAACAGTGGAATCTGTTTGTACCACACTTAATGCCAATATCCAGTGCATTTCCAAAATCGCTAGTTTTACAATCAGTAGTGTGAAAACATAAGTATTCTTCTTTATTTTGACCATTTGCCGGTTTGTTAGTTTGAATGTTGTTTAACTTCGCATCAGCATGTTGAAAAAAAAAACTTTTTGCAATAAAAGCAAGGTAAGTAAGCGTAAGGGATTAAGTTGAGAACAAGTTTGTTCCCGAGTAAAAGTGCGAATGTGTATTATGGTCTGCCTTGTACAACGCGCACTCGGGGCAACTTTTTGTTACTATGCTAGCTCATCGAGTTGACATGCCGCAGACAAGTATATCCCTTCCCAAGTAACATTGTCCTGATGCCGGGTCAACCAGTCGATACTCTGTATCCTTAATACCGAGCATCAGACAAAGAGACAGTGTTTAAACAAATAGTTTAAACAGTATTTGTTTCATACTTCTTACTTACAAACAAAATTAACATATCAAATTTTGAAGTCTTACGTTTGACTCAACCAAGGTTAAATCCTCAGCTCCCGCTCTCGAGGCGGACCATCTTCCACTTAGTCACCAAGGCGGTCCGCCTATTTGTGGTAGCCGATCTCCGTTCAAATACAAACAATTCTGCAATCAAATGTGATATTTAATAAATAATAAAATAATTAAAAAAAATAATAATAAAACTAAAAAAACTAAGAATGTAAAGCTAAATTTTATCATATTGCATTCGAGAAATGACGAAAGGATGTCTCACCTTTTTGAACCTCTGTTTAAACCCAGATTAATACTCGGATTAATTTTGTAAATAAAAATCACCTATGATTCAGTGACATATTTCCAGTCAATTTCCGTGGCCATTTAATTTTTTTTTTTTTTGACCAAGTGGGAACTGATATGTTCATCTCATTAATAGTGGTTTGCTGAAATACATTAATTCCAATACGAAAGTCACTACTTAGCTGTAGAATGTGTAAAGCTAAAATCATAAAAAAGATACAATGTGTAACAAATTTCTCTCATAATATTTTTGTCTCTGCAAATAAATGAAATACGTAACATGCAAAAACGTAGTCCTTCAATACCAAAAAATGTCAGCGTTTAAGTCATGAAATTGAAACTTTTATTACAAAAAAAATAAATAAAATAAAAAAATAAATAAAAATGCATTCACACGTGGCCAAGATAGTAACAAAAATGCGAAGATAAATCTAGGGCATGACGTTGTCTTTGAGTTTTGACCATGACTTTATTCTGGAAGGAATTGCAAAAAAAAAAAAAAAAAAAAAAAAAAAAAAAAAAAAAAAAAAACTTACCATCTTAAGCTTCTGCCAAAATCTTAACATATAGTTAAAATAAAGCTATTGAATGCTTCAATTGCATTAAATGTCACAGCCTTGAACTTTGACCTTGGGTTGAAATATAAATAAAAGAAAACAACCGCATTGCCAATCTTGAATGTTTAAAAAAGTAATAATAATAATAAAAGACAAAGTAAAAATTAAGTCAATTAACATTTAATTTGAAAATCCAATGATACAAATTCATATATAGTAATGGAAATATCAATTTAAAGCTTCTTTAATCTACAATCAACTCATGATATTGGCCTTGACCTCATTTAGAAAAAATACTTCAAATTATTTAAAGTTAAAGCCTGAAATAAAACGGTACATGTAAGTTACAAAGTCAAACACTAGGTCAAACCTTGATCTTTAACGTTGACACTGTTTGAAGGTCAGGGTTCAAAAGTTGAAAAACACAATGATCAAATATTACATACGGTCAGAATATACCAATTTTCAGGTTATCTCAATACTGTCATTGCCCTGATCTTTGATCTTGGTTTTAATATAAAGTTAAAATCTCTATATACTGAAACATGATTAAATTAGCTAAACGAGTTGTAAAAGGTCTCAATCTTGACCTTATTTTAAGGGCCATTCAAAGAAAAATCTTAAAACTATCATGATCTGTTTAAAAAGCCAAGTTATAACAATTTAAAGTCATTTTTTTCAAAATGTTATGCAAAAATTTATTACATCTTTTAGGACCGAGTAAAACGAAATACCCTAAGATAGCAAATTACAAATATTTTTTAAAAATAATTATCTGTTTTTGTAGAACAAAATTTTAAATGATTTTTGGAGCAACAGCAGCAACATGTTTGTCAACAACATAAATTAAAAAAAAAAAACAACGATTGTATAAAGCAAAACAAGTCGAGAAAACTGATTACAAAAATCCTGAATTTTAAGCGTAATCTGTGGTTGAAATAGGCTGTGGCTTCTCCCCTTTTATCGAGGTCCACAAAAGGAACACAACGAATGGCGTAATAAGTCTACTGAAAAAAGCGAGAAAATAATGTTTTTCTTCCTGATAAATATACGAATTTGAAAATAATTTAACAAAGTAATTGCAAATTTGTATTAAATGCAATGAAGAACTTAAAGCTGCATTAAGTTTTCCGAAGAAAAATTAAAACGGTGCTAATCTAATTAATGATGTTCCTAATAAACAATGTTACATTTGGTTCAACGATAAAGCTCGAATTAATACAAAAATTACAGTATTTACCCAGCGAGATGCAGCATTTGGGATCTAATATTAAAACATGGTTACGTCATCAAAACCCGGGTCATTTAAACTCAACTTTCAAAACGATGAAATACGATAAATTAAACACAGAACTTCGTTGAAATAGTCAATTGTGACTTAGTAAGGGATAAATAACACCATTTCAAATACATCTGGATATTAATAAAGGACAATTAATGCAATCTGTCATGTTTCACCTTCGATTCTAGGGTTTTTCCGTACATCCGTGCGCATGCTCCAAGCTCATTATTACCATCGTTAAACATTGACCAACCGGTCAGAGGATTCCGTTTATTTAGAGCTAAAAGAAAAAGAAGTTAAGAAAACGAATGTCACGGATCGTGGTTAGAAGATATCTACTTTTTAAAAAAATACATTTTTAAAAAAACAAAAAAATTCAGAAAATTGAAAAACTTAATGCAGTTTTAATATATTAGGGTGTATGGGCACTTTGGTTTATTATTGAATGGTTTCCCTTTTTATGTATTAAATATAAATGACAAATTTTATATCATTGCAATAAATTGGAAAAAAAGTTTAGTCAATAAGTTCGCCTTGGGGCTATGGGTGATATTTTTCTCTCGTAACTACTGAAGTGTATTTGCTGTGAATGACATAAGTATTAGCCAGTGAAGCAGAGATGATAATCGGCATACAGTCACATGTGTCACATGAAAATTATTTTACTATTCGCTATGTCATTATATTATTTAATATTATTTCGCTCCAAACACTTTAAACTATCTAAACATCCCCTAATGACGTCAAATCAAGGGCGATAACCAACATCCATCTATAATTGAAAGGATGCATACTCAATGATTAAAATTTTGTCTTAGCTATAATAGGAAGTGCTAAACAACAAAAATATGCAGGCAGTTATAAATAAAATGTATTGAAATGAAAAAATTATCCTAATTTAAAAAAAAATGATTTTTTCTTATATAAATTGATTAAATATTCCAAAAAATATGTTTAATTTTGATGTACCAAATGTGCACATTTCGGAAATTCGCACCTCTTCAGTGACACTAGGGGCCAAAAATATTGATAGATAAAGAAAGATAATCTTTACACTTGAAAATTAATGATTTTTTTATCGCTAAGGTAATTGTATAAACATTAAGATGATAAGCATATTTCAATATTACATTGTAGGTCAATAAACAGTAAGTTTCATAAAAATTAATGTGCAATCAGATACCTAAATGTCAAAAATTGTGTCATTTAAACCAAAAGTGATGATTTTTGTAAAAATTTACGTCGTATTTGCAAAAGAATCCACCATATGCCTGGTTTTTATTCAACATGTAAAATCCCCGTAGCTTTCTTTTCTTTTCTACATTAATCGCGAATGCGCATAGCGATTTTCAGTTACTACTAAATCAAGTAAGAAAAAAAAATACCGAACTTATTTCAAGTTTTTCTATGAAAATTCAGCATGATTGACTATTACAACAAAGTGTCTCAGACAGTCGGTATTGCACAATCACGAGAAATATTTCCTACCGTATCTAAGACTTACGTTTAATGGATCGCGAAAAGCTCGTGATAATAATTCCACTGAATTTCTGAAGAAAAGTTATTTAAAGAATTAATTATCACTCAATGAACCATCTAAAACGTATTTTGTGTAATTTTATGGGTCATAACTGTTGCAATGTTGGTATAAGCTATATATAATAGTATTATCTTATCAGACACAATGTTTGGGGTTACTCCAGTTCTTTTGATCGATTCACAGTGATTCTTATATACTGAAGATCTTGAAATGGCTTTGACTTCAACATTTTGTGAGTTTATTCCATAAATCTTTCCGAATTTAAAAAACCAACATTTTAAAAAAAAAAACTACGGGAAACTTAAGTCATTTTAAGTAAGCTTTATGTTTATTTGTAGACCTCAATTCTTTGATGAAAAGTAGAACACTGAACATGATAATATATTCTAATATCTTTATACTATATACATAGTCCAAGAACGACGGTGCGTAGATAATATGCTAATCAGAAAGTTCAAACACAGTTATATATCAAATATATTTTTTTTTTTTTTGAATATCTGATGGTGTTTGAAATTTAGGTACACACGCATCTACCTACATCAGACCCATATCAATCACCACCACAACTATCAATTGCAACACAGTCAACACGCACACGCACACACACACACACACACACACACACACACGTGTATTTATTGATTTGTTGGTTGATGCCGAGAACATTTTCAGTTGCCAATTCTTTCTTTTTATTTTCTATTTATTTATTTATTTATTTATTTATTTATTTATTTATTTATTTATTGCTTCTTATATTTAGCATTTATATGTGCGACCTTGGTGATTGGGTTAAGCATTTTGACCGTTGTAAGAGGTATGTAGTTGCATACGATTCATACTACTTCGTGTTATTCAATAAATATGACACACCATTTCGCTTGCTCATTTGGTAGAATGCTCGCTTCGTATGTGAGAGGTCGGAGTTTCGAACCCTGGCCGGGTCTGTCCAAGGCTTGAAAATAGGAAGAGACTGTTCTATAGCAAAGCTTTTGGCATTCAGAAATGAATGTCTGTAGTCCTTTGGATGAGACCTCAAAAACCGATATCACGTTTCACGTTTAAGACCTCTTCAGGTATAGTGCACTGCAATGATAAAAATTTATACAACTTTACCTTTAGTTGGTGACGTTTCGATATAAGTGAATTATTCTTCATTTGGACGTAAAACTCCATTTAATCAGTCAATTAAAATACGCACAACATTAAAAGTTGTTTTTCGTCATTTTTATAAGCTCTTTATTAAATTTCACGTGCATGTAAGTACACATCTGATACACCTCTAAGCAAATCTTAAGGTTCATGTTAGCACTAGAACTACGCAAAAGTCTATTTAATTACAATACTTTCAAACGCCTGAAAATGATGCGATTCACTTTTTGCAATGTATAGTATGTTGTTGCAATTTATTGCACATTTATCGTAATGTTAATATTGCTTTATCTTCTTTTCTTTTATTTCTTTTTATATATCTTTCTTTTTTTAATGTTGATATTAATTGGATTTAAATGTTTACTACGTAAAAATTAACTAAACGCTAATGTTCTGAACAAATTTAGGTGTTGCTGAAATGCCCGGATGTCGAACATCTTTAGCATATGAATGTAAGTATATTAAGCAACCCCGAAATTTGCTCTGTAATGTAATCGAAATTTAAACTGTTTAAATGTTCAGTTAGTAATTTTGTAAAAGGGAACTTTTTATACATAAGTATGTGATTATCAACAAAAGTTTCTTTGTTTAATAAATAAATTTTAAAGGAAAAAAAAAAAAAAAAAAAAAAAAAATTCCGAAGTCCGGTTAAATGTAGAAGACGTGATTAAAATGAATTTTCTTTACAGTTTCAAAAAAATTCCTATACTTACGAGTTACAAAAATAAGTGATTTGAGACTGTTAGGTTTCAGGAAATGCATAAATACTTTATGACCATAACTGTATATAAATAAGAATTTATCATTATGCTAGTTAATTTATAAAAAAAACAATAAAGTTGTCAAGCAACAAGAAAATAAATCTTATTATTTATTTGTCATTTAATGTTCTCTGGTATCAGTATCTTTTGGTTTGTGTCTTTTGTTGCACTGATTATTTTAAATCCCTTATATTGTCCGTTGTTAACTTCACTTATCACCACAAATGTTTGAAGTTCGTTCACTGTTTTCGTTATAATTTTTTCTCCTTTGAAACATACAAAAATACCCTAAATGCCCAAACATTTATGATGAATCGAAGATTTTCTGTACTCGTTGTTTAATTCCAACTCATTATTATCTGCGATGCTCTGTTCTTAAAGATATGATGTTTTGTGATAACTTATTTATTATAATTTGATTGGACATATTTCTAACGATTTCATTGGTTGAAAATACGTTCAGGTCATTTCTCAATGACATGAAAGTTAATTAGCCACGTGAATAGGCGTGTCTAATTAACGTTCATGTCATTGAGAAATGACCTGAACGTATTTTCAACCAATGAAATCGTTAGAAATGGGTTCGAATCATTGAGAAATTTTATTTTTATATTATTGATTTCAGTTTTGTTGGGTCTGAAAGAAACTAATTCCTGCTTATCCCACCATGAAGGTAAAAATTACAATATTTGTAGTTTTCAATCACACAAGAATCTAAAATTGGTGCCTTAAATTTGTTACAACAACGCCATCGCCGCCACCAAAAATAACGACCACAACAACAATTACACATTTAGCTCGGATAACTTATCCGTTTGTATTTCCCGCGTTTCACTACGTTTGTATTTGTATTATGTATCTTCAAGGTGCCTTTATTGAAATTTATCAAAGAATAGTAAGACGACAAATATGCTGTTATAACAACACTTAGTAAAGAAGTGTTTTTTTTCCTTAAGAGCTTAATGTGCCATAGGCAATCATGTCTCCCCCGGTAACAATATCGTAGCACCGATATAATTAACCGATACTCTGTCTTCCTAATGCTGAGCGTCAGGCGAGAAATCAGTTCCTAGTTTCAATAATGAATTTCGAAAAAATACTTGTACCTTTTAATATTTTGTCACCATCATCATCATCATTACTATAATTATTATTATTATTATTATTATTATTATTATTATTTTAATAGTGTGGGCCAGATTACACCAATTGACGATAGATAATTGGCAATGCCGTGTTAACGCCATTGAAATACTCAGTGGTATGTATACTATACTTAGTCTATACTCGTCAAGTATTCAACAATGCTTGCAATAACAGCAATAAGGAATTCATTTTTAATCCAAATTTTCCATTTTTTAACTATTAAAAAGAACAACGACGTCATTATTTGCATTGACTTCTAGAGTTCGTTTCAATTATACATGTGTATAGCGGACGGGGCTTGATAGGTGGCCGGGTAGCTCAGTCGGTAGAACGTGCCGCTGTATTTTTTCCCTTTCCTGTAACATTTTAAGGCTCGACCTACCCTAAGCGGGTTGGTCCCAGGGTAGAACCTGGTTGTTTCGATTCAAAGTTTGAATCGAAAAAAGGGTGGGAGGATTGAGCGAACCGGTTGGCTCAGTTGGTAGAGCGCCTCGCTAGTTTTGGGAAAGTCCCGGTATGGTATTTTTATTATTTTTTTTCCTTTTCTGTAACACATGTCAAATATAAGAATGTTTTAACAAGGATATAAGCTATCTAGTAATACCAAATAGCTAATGAATTGCTTATAAGCAGAACTTGTATTGTTTGAATCTAAAGCACATGATTTAGATAAAACCACCGTACCCAATTAATGTTGTGGTTACAAAGTCTTGTGATACAAATGATTGCAAAGCGTCACCGGAAGTGAGAAGAAATAAACATGATTTTCCTTTAGTAGTGTATGTAACATGAGTTTTATTTTTCAGAAATTAGTGTAAAATATTTTGTATATTGAATTTATAAGTCTTACAAGAGCCACAGACGACAAAAAGAAAATGCTTTTTTTTTTTTTTTTTTTTTTTTTTTTTTTTTTTTCTCTTCTTCTTCTTCTTTTCATCAGCAAGATAATGTATTCCCAGGATATATAAATCACGTGCATGTAATGTTTAAAAACTTTTGTTTGTTTAGAATATTATGAAAACCATCCCAGTCCGGACTGTGAGTGCAAGAATGGAAATTGGACATCTTATATGAAGCACAATACGATTAAAAGGAATACAGGTATTTTATATTTTAATCAACCATAAAACAAAGTTTGGTTGTTTTTTTTTTTTTTTTTTTGTTTTTTTTTTTTTTGTTTTTTTTTTTTTTTTTTTTTGTTTTTTTTTTTTTTTTTTTGTTATTGTTGTTGTTAATGCTCTGATTTAACATATCAAAATGTGTGTTTTACCGTTTGTTTTCTAATACAAAGATAAACATACGTACAATACATTCGTAATGTAAATCCATAAACTCATGTCGTGTTATATATACGTAATTGCGTAATAAGAATGGTTTGTTGGTTCCGAGGACCTACAATGTCAGCTTGCTAAGTTGAAATCCCAAATCTGTAAGAATCTAGCGTGTAATTCAGTTTTTCAGTACCTATTGGAAAGGAAAAATGTCAGCGTTTTTATAATGCTTTCAGTTTTAAACAGTTGTTAATGGCATAATTCCAAAGAATTGGAAAATTAGTTAGAACAATGACATTTAAAACCTTTTTGAAGTGCTAAAATTGATATATATAAGCATTCAGAAAAAATGTCGACAAAAAATGGTACTGTAAGTTCACATTGTACAATGCAAACTTAATAAATAAATAAATCAATTAAGTTCGCATTTTAATAAAGAAATGAATATGAAACTAGGATTTGTTTTGTAGGTAATTATATGTAGTAATATAAATTCTACTACGTATATTTTTCTTTCTTTAGAAATTTTTGAGAATAAGCAAATTCAGCGTCGAGCCCATCTTGATCGAGGTAAGTGTCCTTCAAGAAAGATGTATCTTATGAAATAAAAGTTTTTCATCATCATCGTCATCATCATCATCATTGTTATTATTATTATTGTGTTGCCTTTTTAGCAGATTTATTTGAGTAAAGTAATAATGTTTTAAACCTTAAAGCCAATCTTTTTTGAGCGATACTCTTAACTTTTATTTAACAACTATTAACATTGTTCATCTAATTTTTCCAAGAAGGTTTTTGTTTATAGTAGATGATATAATTAAAAAAAATATATATATATATATATATATATATATATATATATATATATATATATATATATATATATATATATATATACCACTTTTTTACAACAAATGTTTCTTTTTTTAAATGATGTAAACGATTTTTCTTAAAACTCTGCTTGGACTACTTTTTAACCGGAAGTAAATAAACGGCAACGACTTCCGGTTCATAATTGTTTGTCATATACATATTTAGAGAACAAACTCCATTTTTAAACGAAATCATTCAAAAATAAAACAAATACATGTAAAATTTACTGACATAATGTGGAAAAATAACCAGACTTATTCAAAAAGTTGTTTTAATTCTGTACATATAACATTTTTAAATGTTTACAGCAAAATAACAAATTCACTATGTTCATAATATCCCTTTTGCACCTTTCTAGTATACAACATATGTAACAATGTCATGATTTAAAAATTTGTGATGATCACCCCTTCAAAAATCCGAACAACAAAGAACACTCGATTATTAACTTATAGCTCTTTCCAACATTTTGTAAATGAAAAGTGAATTTAAAACTCTTTTAGCTAAATCAGCATCTTTAAACATCATTATTTCATATTTCTTTTAAATTCAACACCATGTAGTAAGGACATGTGATTAAAGTGACATATTAATTCATTTGACCTTTATTAACCTAAAGTACCCTGATGTAACCTTGGGTGAGGCCATATTGGATCATTGAAGTAACTAAATTTCTTTTCTTTTTTTTTAATCTTTTCTATGTACAGTACTTGGAAAAGATTTTTGCATTAAAAAAAAGAATTTGGTTAGGTGTTAGGTAATGATTTTTTATTTAATTTTACTGTTATTTTTATTAAGAAAAGTTTGGAATAAAAGAAATATTCAGAAAAAAACCGTGTGACAAATAGTTATGGCCGAATATCATAATGTATATGATAATGCCAAATATATATTATATTTGAATATTAATAGGTTATTTTTAACTCGTAACTTTGTTTTAAAGTAACGTGTTTTAATATTATTAATACTATTTTCATTAAAGTTTCTATTATTTATAATTTTACAGCTTGTTTGAGGAGCAATCCGAAATGCGCAAGTAATTCTCTCTCTCTCTCTCTCTCTCTCTCTCTCTCTCTCTCTCTCTCTCTCTCTCTCTCTCTCTCTCTCTCTCTCTCTCTCTCTCTCTCTCTCTCTGTCTCTGGCTCGTGTGTGTATCTTGTGGAGTCTGATATTCATGTGTGAGCTCTTTCTTGCAGATTTACTTATAAATACTCTAACGAAAAAATTGCTACAACATTTTATTCAAGAAATTTTAAAACTTAAAAACAAATAAAATGAACAACTACAAGTATTGAAAAAATGATTTAATGGACTTTAACTCAACGATACAAAATTGTCTCTAAAAAAAACTCTCTACCCTAATTTTATTCTAAAATAAAATAAAAAATATTAACACGCACACGCGTACGGAAAAGATAAACACAAATACATGTATGCATAAGTTTTCAATCCGGAACTTTTCTAGCTGAGTCATTTCATTTTCTTCTTTTGTTTTGTTTCTATTTTTATTTATTTATTTATTTATTTATTTATTTATTTTTGATTTAGTTATACTTCCTTGCATAAATTGAATATACATGTATAATTTTTTTTGTAGGTTTGGCTATATTTACATCTTAATCCTATAAGTACATAATTTCTTTTGAAAAATTTTGAATTGTGAAATTTTGAAATTTTGTCAGTTACCAATGCGAACATGTATAAAAATTTAAGATTGATAATACTTCTTTTTATTAAATGAGTTTACCTGTATTCAATTCTTTCAGATTTGGAATTAATTTTATCTTTTGACATGTGCATTCAACACACCACAAGTAAGTCTAAATATATTTTTATAAAAGAATATTGTCGTGATGGTTGACAGCTTAAGTCGCATTTATAATTATCCGGCGGATTAGGAGAGGCACTAGCCAAAAGAATATGTTTTGAATCGGCGTTGAACATTTGAACAAAACCGTAGGACAGAAGAACGAAAAAAGTAGTATGTTTGAGCAACAAAGTAATGAACGTTTGAAGGACAGATTTTTAACTCATTGGATCGAATTTCCAAAGACAAAGTAAACATTTGAACGGCAAATTTCTTAACATCTTCGTTAGCCAGACTTGAGTCTCCCGTTTGACAAATTTTGCACAATTTACATATCTGTTTTATCATGATATTTATGTCCAAGGGTACATGTAAATCAGTAGCGATCGACTTCATAGTATGCAAATATTTGATAAAATTATCTAAAGTAATCAGGTTTTTTTCTTTCTCTCTACCCTTGATACTGGATCGGTCTCGTTTATGTGTCTAGTCTTTATATATGGTATGGTTTGTATCTCTACCATTGATAAATATTGGTGAGCCTATTGTAATTCACCTGCTAATTACCAAATTACCAGAATATTATTTTTGTAATTACACTGCCAGGTGTGATGTTGAGTTTAGACAAGTTTTAGCTAATGACATACAAGGCCTTTTCACTTTGTCTATTTTAATTCATTCGCTAAAATGTAGAATTACAACACCTTTTTTTGAAATTCATTTGCTTTTTCTAAAGCATCGATAAATTTGATAGGCTTAAATCAAGAAGTCCTGAAACAAGTTCCAAAATCTTGGAACTAAGTTTCGTCGGTGATTAGCGTCACTTTGTATTGCGCTGCAACATTATTAAATCAGAAAACTTATTTCCAGAATTCGTTCATTTACCAAGTTCTTTCAGGCCAAATCCGCACAGAGTCAACAAGCCCCAAATTTGGCAAGCAACTTTGCTCAAGTCAATTCAATATTTACATCGCAACTTCGCTACAAGTGAAATAATTCAACTGGACAGAAAACGAGTTGCGATACAGGTCCGTTATTTTTGTAAATGTAAAGATGCAAAGATTGAACTTTCGCTCAAATGTCTATCCCAGATTACGTGTAATACATAAAATTAGTCACTCAAATGTCCACTAAAGTCGTCGCTTAATTGTCCACTAGGAAGATTTTTTTTTAGTTTTCGCTCAAATGCTCTGCGTTCTTTCCAATATAACCACGACCCTTGTAAACCAAGGATACTTTGAACGGGGGCTGAAATTTTGTCAATCGAAAATTTTACTTAAATCATGTGCAATGTATATACGATACCTTAAATGTTGACAAAATTAACCATATGATGCGTTGGAATAACTCGTATTTTTCAAAAGCATTGTATAGCAAAATAATAAATAACACGTTATTTTAGTTTTCATATATTACATACTTACAGTTTGGAGTAATCTAAAAAGTTGTCCGGTAGACTTGCCATATCAAGGAGAAGAGATACATTGTCAGTCAGAAATTATAAAAGAAGTTTACGGTGTGTAAATCATTTTACTAGTATATTACATTCACAGATTACGTACACTTCTACATGTCTATTATTCCGCTATAGGGAGGAATTTCGGATGATAGGTTGATTAAAATCAAATATAAGTCGTTATAATGATTTGAAAGTAATTTTTGTTGCTAACCGGTAGCTAAGAACTCGGTTAAACAGTTGGGGTTGTGTGGTATGACCTCTGGTTTACACAAGCCTCTTAGATCATAAGTCAGACGCTGAACTCGAACTTGATAACCGGTCCTGGCATTAGAAATTTCAATTAAATTTAAAATCAATTAAGTCTAGATTGAAAGAATTTACAGATGAAAATATTTCTGAATATGTTGACCAAATACATAATATTAAATAAATATCTCCCTTTTCTTCACCTTAAAAACTGCTCACTATGATAATATAGTGTTGTATTTTTTAATTTTCTCACCAATGATACATTATAATATTGTTATTATTATTATTTTATCATCATCATCATCATCATCATCATCATTATTATTATTATTATTATTATTATTATTATTATTATTATTATTATTATTAAAGTTTTCCTTGAATTACGAATCTATATTTTACTTCATTCTTTTTACTCGATATAGAACATTTCAATGGAACTCTAAATAATTACGAAGCGGACTCATGCTTCTGTTTTAAAAATGCCAGTACAGATTGTGAGTATATACACAAATCTTTTTTTCACCACTCATTATTCTGATTAAATACTCAAAAAAAAAAATCATTTTCAGTCATATATCTGTAATTCATTCAAAACTGCTTGTAATTGTTAACTATTTAACAACTGTGGATACCAAAAAAGACTGATTGGTTGAAACCTGGTATTCAAGATAGAGATTTTAACAATGTTCAAATTCTTTTTAACGGTATTTCAAGTGAAGCCTCGAGCGTATAAGGTGATCAGTACATCTTAACGTTTTTTGTGGAATAAAATGGATATCGTTTACGTCATATATTCCTGAAAAACGTCGTTATTACGGGGAAAACGTCACTTTATGCGATTCCATTGTCAATAGAAAAAATTGTCCTGGGTCTGGGGAATTCCATTGACCGCTGTTTTTTTATGCCTACCACAATCATAATTCATAAAAATTTGTTTTTTATGAATCTTTTTTTTTCAAACTAAACTATTCAGCCACAATAATTATTTGCCATGTTTTGACAATTGTTTCGTAAACAATGGAACTTCGACAACTCGAATTTAATTTTCTGGAATATCAAAAAAAAAAAAAAAAAAAAAAAAAAAAAAAAAAAAAAAAAAAAAAAAAAAAAAATCGAAGTCACGATTTTATACTTCTTCTTGTTGTTTTAAAGCCTGAAATACGAGTAAATGAAGTTACCTTGTACCTATATCTGAACGTTTTTGATATTTAATATTATTTTTTATTATGTATTTTAACATTTTAGCCCCAAAAGATTGTTCAGTACATCACCAATTTCAAGGTATGCATTTAATTTTTTTATGCATTGAATTTAATTTTCATTCGGGTCATTGAGAAATAACCTGAAAGGACGCTATGGACACTTTAATTCGCAAAAGGTAGCTAACGTCACCGTCAAACACTTCGGCACGTGAGTGGGCGTGGCTCAATTACGTTCGAGTCTTTGAGAAATGAGCTGAACGTATTTTTGCTTTTCAACCAATGAAAATTATTATAGTTCATTTTAAGAATGGGCAAGAGGATTTTCCATATAGCAATTTGGTTAGATCGATGCTGAAAGTTTGAACGAAGAATTAAGATTAGTTTGACTCTGAAAATAACAAAAAATTAATTATCTTGGTCTTTGAAATATATTACCGAACAATCTTTAATTTTATCAGAAACAGGTTTCAAATAAAAGGTTCGGAAAGAAACGTTTGATAAACAGGAAAATAGCATTTTGTGGTAGCTAAATAGTTTATCATCTTCGGGTTTCTAGCGATTTGAACAAATTGATGAAAACAATAATAAACATCTAAAAGCAAGTTCCTAAAGATCTTCTTATAATTTACTGTAAAGGGTTCAGACGAATCGTTACATGTGAACTAACACTAGCTGTTATAGGACTATGGTAACTATAGGTGTCAATATTCTTTATAAGTAAAAAAAAACAATTTTAGAATCAGTTAGATTGCTGACTAACCAGACAAGGACCAGTTGTCCGAAGCTTGATTAATTTGATAAATGATTAACACAAGTTCGAAACAGCAGTCAAAAACAAAATAATCATTATCAAGTCGATCATTTTATAACAATTTGCTTTAGTTTGATAGAATTCTATCCATTTTTGACATTTTCAACATTAATTTCACTACATATTTGAAATTATGCAAAATTCAATTTTTTGGATAATCAATTGATTAAACACGTCATGCTTCGAACAATTGGCCCCAGAAGATTAAAATATAAATTTCTGAATATCTGTTGAACAGTTTTATCTGCTTCAAGTACTATTACTGTACTTTTTGCACTTATAGATCTCCTGGATATTTCCCAGAAATCAACATGTACAAGACATTATGAAAGTAAGTACAACTATATACAAATTGTCCCCAATGGAATTTTTTCAATACTGAATTTATTAGGTCTTACGTTTACGCGAGCTAAATGTCTCGTGTTTCAAGAGTCACGTGTTTGACACCGCTAAAACCAGGTTTATTGATAAGAACAATTATGTTTTACTTAATCTCAAAAGAAATACTGACTTGATGGTGCCAATTGAATGCAGGTTTACATTTTAATCTTAGATCGCTGCAGTCATTCTTCGAATTAACTTCGGTAAGGCTTACATGCCTTAAAATCAGTTTCGAAAGATTTTGTAATTAGTAAATTTGTGTTTTAGATCACGTGATAGCCGAAGGCTGAAACGTTGTTGCAGAAATGTGAAGGAACTTAAACGATAATAAAGAAATGAAACACTTTTTCGGATGCTTTACATAAACTGGCTTTCTATCTATTCTGTACAATATTGTAATAATGCATTTTTTAAATGTATTTCACGATAAAATTCAAAAAGTGCATTAGACAGTAAATGCGTATTAAATAATATACAATTAATACATTTCCGTTTCAGTATGGAAGCTGATGACATTTCAAGAAAAGCATTGTCAAGACTGGTTAATATCTTATATGTTAAGTAAGTACATTAAATTTTTATTCCATTTGATAACATTTTGCATAAAAATAAGTCTCGTAAAACTTGCACGCACATCTTTAAAACAAGAAGTACGCATATTTTCTCTCCCTTAATTTAGTTGCTATTACTAGTACATGCTGTGTATAACCAAATAAAGATAACATGCAAAAACATTCGCTTCAGAAAAAAATAAATAATTAAAAACTTTGAAAGATTCTACTAGTAATGCAATACAATAATCTTTTAATTTCCTTTATTTATTTATTTATTTATTTATTTCTTCATTTATTTATTTATTTATTTATTTATTTATTTATTTATTTATTTATTTATTTTATTTTATTTTATATTATTTTTATGTCATGCTGAAATGATAACAACTAGGCATAATATATAGTACATATCTGATTTTGATTTTTTCTATAGGTTTAATTTATTATTTTTCTTTTTAAATGACTTTGACATTTTTTTTTTATCACCTATGCCTTTTTTTCTAGAAAACTTTCGAAGTGACGATAATTGTACATGTGACGCAGTAAATACACACTTGGGTAAACGTTCTATTTTAAGCCTAACTAAGAGAGGTTAGTTTATTATTATTATTATTATTATTATTATTATTATTATTATTATTATTATTTTTATTATTAATTTTTTGGGGGGACTTATTTAACTCAAAACTTTTTATGAATATTATTTATTAAGCTCGATCGCTTTTCATTTTTGTTAAAATGCGTTTTACTAGCGAGGAATGTGGTCTCTGGCTGGATGGCTGGATTTACAATTATTGCACCTTTCGTTATAAACGCGATCGCATTTAAGCGAAAAAGCAAAGAGGAGTGATGATGTGAAGTTGACAATAAAAAGATCCGTCGCAACTTCATCGCATGGTATCGTTCTTTTTGCGATGAAGGCGATGAAGCGGAGGAGCGATAAATGCATTTATGTAAAAAGCATATACATTTTATACAAGGGTATATTTGTTCAATTTTGCGTGACTTATATATGTGTAGAGTGCATGTACATAAATTATGAATTCGTAACCGAACAATCAAATTGTAGTTTTGCTGATGCACTAAAGGTATTTAACTCGTTGGCCGATGGGCGCTTATGGATCCATTACCTCTAACTGCCCGAATTCCACTCGAGATGAAATTTAATGTATAAAAAGCTGTCATTTGAATTACCAAATGTCTTTGTTTTTCCCGACAGCTCAGACTTATATTGTCAATTTTTTAAATTGGAATTGATAATGCGTAAAAACACAAATTTTATTGTACAAATTACAATGTAAACGATGCAACTGAACTCCTCAAACATTCCAATACTCGTTTTATGTGTATTTATTTTTTTACTGTAGACTAATTTTACTTTCTGTTTAATCGTCATGTTATTAGAGCACACCTACCGAATTTTGGTGAACTTATAAATTAAATTCATCTAATATTAATATTTATTTATTTATCTATTAATTAATTTTTTTATTTATTTAAAGATAATCTATTCACAACCAAATGCTCAAGTGAATCCAACGGCTGGGCAGGTAAATTAGGCAGTTGTTAGTAAAACATAGGGTTTTATAAGATTGTCAATTATGAACACACTATGTAATTTGTCTATGTATATTAGCATTAGTCAAGTTTAAGTTAAGTTAAATGATTTTTTGAACAAAAACAATAAAACAATCGAACAATATCTGAAATATCCACCAATCCAACAACAGTAAAAAAAAATATGAAAAAGATAGATAGATAGATAGATAGATAGATGTGAACCTCTACCTCTGAGCCACCAAGGCGGTAACGAGAGAGAGAGAGAGAGAGAGAGAGAGAGAGAGAGAGAGAGAGAGAGAGAGAGAGAGAGATCTAATTCTTTTTATCTTCTGTTCAGAGCTAATGGATGTTTTCCAGAAAGATGGTTGTATCAGTCATTGGTACGGTAAGTTTTATAAGCTTTAACATGCTTCAATTTGTTTTTATAAAATTGGTTGAGATTAAATGCAAAAAAGGACCACTACAGTTTGTTGGGAATACCTGACTAAGAATCTTGATGGATGAAATCTCGAAAGGACTATTTTAGGACGTATTCTATCATAGAACCAAATTCTATGCCTGGTTATATAAGGATACTTGTCGGATTTATTTGAAACTATATAACCTTTCGGTGTTTGGGGAGGGGGGCATTTCCAACAACTTTGAAAAAAACTTCCTTTAAATAAAAAAATGACATTTGATTGAAAATGAATTTGCATTATTTGTTCGTGAATGTGCATGAACTGTTTTGTTTCATACAAGTTGTGTTTCAGAAGAGGGAACTGAACATAAACAATTTTGACATATTTTTTAAAAATAATAGGTAGCTGAAATGCTTGTATTCAGTTTGGACAGTAGAACACAGGGCCAATATTGTTGTTTCTCCTGTCATCCGATAAATGATCGATTCGATTTAAGTGAAGAAAATTGAAAGAACCTAAAACACAAATCCATTTGTATGTAATTCCACATGAAGAATTAATGATTGTATTTCAGCATGGCGGCACTTGTCAGATGCCCACGGACAATGTCGAGAATACGTCATCAATCATTTGTTTAGTAAGTGTTACATTTAAAAGTTAAATTAAAAAAATAGGAAAATCTAACTCAAAAATTACTTTTAACATGTGAGAACTTTTGTTGGAATGGTTTTCAGAGCTTACACCCCGACAAAGGACTGCTTTTCAATGATGTAGTTTTATCATGAACGCTTCATGAATTTGATCATGTTCATGAAACACTGGCTAAAAATAAATATTCAAACCGTCGCGTAAACCACATTTACTTCTCGAAAAAATTGAAGTCACACTCCCGAACAACAAATTGTTTTTATTAATTTTATAGAATAGTATTTTAAAACACCATACTAAAATAAAACAATAAACTGTTCCCGCAACAATCATAGAAGAAAATCTACCAGATTTTAGTAAGATACAATGAATAACTGTTTACTTTAATACAGAAAAGATGCTTTTTATGTTCAAAAGAGTACATGACCATAACCTGCCATTGTGCATATTGCTAATATAACACTGAAATGAAGTAATTTGCAATGGAATATAACAATTTTAAGGCAAATTGAAAAGAAAAAACAAACATAGAACAAAACCAAAAAAAAAACCAAAAAAAAAAAAAAAAAAAAAAAAAAAAAAAAAAAAAAAAAAATGTCCCCATACTCGTCTTCAGAGTTATCTCAATATAAAGGGAGTGAAGTTTTTCAGTTTACTTATTTAAATCGTTCATGTTTCCCGAATATGACACAAATCAATCTCACACGATTGGTAGTTTGATATTTTCCCCATATCGCATCCTTTGTCAATACGTAATGGGTATCTTACTACAACAGGGAATATTTTTCTTAAAAGTAAGGGACATTATTGATGATTTAATTTAAATCTTATTCTCAAAAAAATGTTAAAATTTTAGTAAGATTTAATTTTGACTAAAAAGAATAAATGATACAAATTTTGTATTTTTTCCTCAAAGATTTACCTTTCGGCCTTGAGCGACACGATACAGTGTGCATGATAGCAATAACTCTGACTCGTGAAGTTGTCTGTCGTCAGTTATCTTCTGTGAATTTTAACCTTAAAAATCTACTTCCGTTTTAGCTGTATTTGGTTTAAACCCACCTAACTGCAAGTGTGAGAGCACCACTACCGTGTCATCAACGATATCCACAACACCCATACCAACAACGAAACCAACAACAAAACCAACTACAAAACCAACTACTAAGCCGACGACAAAACCAACCACTAAGCCGACGACGAAACCAACCACGAAAGCAACAACTAAACCGACGACAAAACCAACAACAAAACCTACAACGAAACCAACCACGAAACCAACTACAAAGCCGACGACAAACCCAACGACTAAACCGACAACACAACCTACGACAAAACCAACCACGAAAGCAACTACTACACCGACAACAAAACCGACGACAAAACCAACAACTAAACCAACCACAAAACCGACAACAAAACCAACCACGAAACCAACTACTAAGCCGACGACAAAACCAACGACTAAACCGACGACAAAACCAACCACTAAACCGACGACAAAACCAACCACGAAACCGACGACAAAACCAACCACTAAACCGACAACAACTCCAACTACCACAAGTAAGTCTTAAACTGCTTCTTGTGAATGCCATTAACTTTTCAAGACTACAGAGCAAGTGCAAATTTTCACATCAAGTACGTAGTATATTCAGACGATGCTATATACAAGCTTGTAGAAGTTGGCTTCACAGCCTTACGAATTGATAAAAAAGAAACTTTGTTCAAATCATACTTGCAATACATTCCTACAAACAAATATGATGTTTTGTTTGCCAAAACCACATTTAAATTGATATTTATCTGTATTGTGTTTCTGTCTCTGCAAGAAACAAAGGTCAAAACATTTTCTTAGGTGTTTTAAGTGAAAACTTCACTTATAAGTCTGAAATTATTGCGATTATCTTTTAGATCAGACCCCGGTTTCATAAGCATTCACTCAACTGAGTGTACACTGAACTGAAATATTGCCATATTTTGCTCATCATTATCTTAAAAAAATTTAAGTTTTTTTGTTTTGATCAACAAAACTACACTAAACAATTTAGATATAATGTTAGATATTCAATTTTGACTGTGTAATGTCTTAAAAATTGTCATTGAAATATTCTCGAATATAAGTTTAGTGTACACTTCATTGGGTGAATGATCGTGAAACTGGGCCCCGAATTTTTGTTAAATGATTGAAAAGATTTTTAAGAAGATTGTTAAAGATTTTTGCACCCGAACGTCACCTTGGCCAAGTTTTCTTAGCCATGGCAACGCCATGTGCACTGGCCAATACATGTTTCTTACCGAGTACAATTGAAATCTGATCAGTAGTTTTAAAGGAGAAGTCGATAATAGGTGTTAACGACGCACGCATGCACATACGCTTGCACACATTCATTCACGCATGCACATAAACACAGTGCTATGCCATAAGCTCACATTGTCAGGTGAGCTAAAATATTATATTTTGATTGAACGCAGTTAGAAGTATGTTCATGAGTTGGTTTTTGACATGAGGTGATTTTTGACATGGGGTGGTTTTTACAATGCCGCTTTTCACATCGATGATGTTTTGACGAATTAATTAACAATGCCCTAATTGAAAATAACAAGTATCTTTTTTTCAAAATACTCTCGATTTTTACCAGATACCGTACAAATTATTGAGAGTTCAAGTTTTCTCAAGCTCAACCTAAAGAAACACATTGCCTCGCAACACCAAGGTTGGAATCGAACAGTTCCTAGTGCAAAAATGTTTGCCAGTTTGCTTGTCGAATGTATGTTTTTTCCGGAATTTTGATTTATTCCACCATCCCAGAGCTGACCGCCTTAAGAATCTTTTTTGGGCGAAAAATACACTTAACTCTACTCCAATAAATTCTAAAAATTTTTGTTTCATATTTTGCAGCTGCATTTCCCTCACAATGGATGACAATAAAACGAACAGGTATATATATTGTTAAATGAATTTGTATATTTGTGAATAATATAATTTGACATAAATCTGGATTTATCTAGTTTATGTTGAACAATCAAAAATGCATTATTGAAATATAATTAATATACTGGAATCCGTTTTATATTATATCGGCAGTAAGTAATTTAGATTTTATTTATTTATTTATTTATTTTTAACGTCACTTGAGCTTTAATAAACGACGTTATTTTATGAGAAGAAATGTTCCTTTATTTGTTAAAACAATATCACTAAAAATAAAGATAATGTCGAAAAGAATATATTGCATGAATAAACTCGAGTTGTAACTTAATTTAAAGTTGACATGTTACGTAAAAAGGGTTCTAAAAATCTTTACAAAAATATACTTTTATAGAAAAAATGTATAACCTAGAATTTTTTTTTAATAAATGTTACTTTACATAAAAGTAAAAAAAATATGATTTTTAATTTAAAAGAATATCAAAACAATTTTTTTTATAAAATAATACAATTCAAAAAAGGTAGCTCATGGCAACAAATTTATGTTAATTAGACACATATTCAAATATAAGGTTTGACAGAATTTTAAGAAAATCATACTGTCGCCATTCACACAAACCATTTCGTATTTGTTTTTAATACTTTAGTTACATATAAACCATCACAATGGATTACGATTGGATTTCCGGTTATAGTTGGTGAGTTGCAGTTAATTTTCTCATTTATATTTTCGCCGTTGCAATGTCTCATTTGGGCTTTGTAACTGTGATTACATCCTGGATGGGTATTTCTAACATACTCATTTTCTTAACTATACATGTGTATTCTGTTCGTGGTTTTCTAGTATTCATTTTTTTTTTTTTTTTTTTTTTTTTTTTTTTTGTGATTATCCTGATCCACAAATTTACAAGTCAACGTAAATGTACTTCAAATGAAAATCAGAATCAACGAGTTTTTTCTACCACCTAAAATGGTCTAATTAATAATATAATTGCAGATTGAAAAATCAAGTTTTTTTAATACTTATTGAACCTATTAGTAACACATATAAACAACCGAAGTTTATGCCACCAGTTATCCCTTTAAGAAATAATAACCGTTACGTATTCCTAAATTGTGATTTTACTTGTTTTTGTAGGCTGAAGACTAGAACAGCGTCGAAAATAGTTTTTAAAAAGTTTGTACTTTTTTAAAATGTAAAAAAGAAACGTCAAAAAATAAAATAAAATGTCTTCAAGTAGTTTGTCGTCATCATACTTCACAATGATTTTAAATGTGTTCATTGTGTCCCTATTAATATTTGTCAGGTTTCGTAGAAATATGATAGGTTATAAAACTGATATTGTGAATGTTGTCCCGAATTATTTCAACATTTGTACGAGTCTGTCTTCTTCAGCTATGATTCAGACAGTGTCACGTGACAAAGTGTCCATGAAAAAGCTTTCAGGAAACCATAGACCTGAACAAAGCTTGCGTGCAAATATCAATATATATTGCACGCTAACATCTCGGAATTGATTGTTCTATTTCTATGGGAAACATATATCGCTATATAATACGATGGTTTATAGCGTTACACAGATTAATACTCTACTAACAATTCAATGTTGCATTAACCTATGGCACGCCTGAGTCACAATAATTACTAAATCTAGGATTCAGTTACTGAATCTAGGATTTAGGCTACTAAATCTAGGATTCAGTTACTGAATCTAGGATTTACGCTACTGAATCTAGGATTCAGTACATTAATGTGAAAGTAATTCAACTTAACTCTAGTTAATTCAACTGAAGTTCAATTAATTGCATTTTCTCTACTAAATGATAATTAGAAATTTAACTACAGTTTAGTGGAATTAAGTTACTGAAGTGGAGTTAGACACCGTAATTACATTTAGTAGAGAAAATCCGGGATTAAGTAATAAAGTAGTTTGATTGGATGAAAAATTCAGCTAATGAGAGCTATGAACTCAAATCTTATAATTATTAGTAAGTGTAGTATCACAAGACTTTAAAATTAAAAGTTAATTAATTAATTAATTAATGTTGTCATGTGCTACTTTTGAATTTTTATAAAATAATAAATTCAAAAGTAGTCATGTAATTGCCATATGCTACTTTGGAATGCATTATTTCATAAAAATTCAAAAGTAGCATATGACAATGTCAATATTTTTTTTTTAATTTTGATTTTATGTGATGTTAAATAATTTTATTTTTTTATTTTATCTTTGTAGTATTAATTCATAACACTCCACGTTTAATTATCGAGTTCGCATTGTAATGTGATTATCTTATTTATTTACAGAATATAATAATAATAATAATAATAATAATAATAATAATAATAATAATAATAATAATGGTCTAATTATTGTCTTTAAGGTACCCCGGCATTTGCATTCAGCCATTCAGATATATTTTTCTTTGTTGTAACTTTTTTACGCCGATTCTTAAAGTTTATTCTACCAGGTACTGACCTAACATTCGTTAAATGTTAATTAATATATTATTTCATAGAAATTGACAAGTAGCACATGACATATTGATTAAAAAAAATTAAAAATCTCGGGGCGGTCAAATATGTAGTAACACCAGTAGAGACCAGTAAGCGCAACGTTTGCCTCTCAAAATCACGATTGCTACATATAACGTGACAAGTAGTTATTACACATAACTACCAGAAAGTTGCTACATATAACGTGACAAGTAGTTATTACATATGGCTACCAGAAAGTTGCTACATATAACGTGACAAGTAGTTATAACATATAGCTACCAGAAAGTTGCTACATATAACGTGACAAGTAGTTATTACATATGGCTACCAGAAAGTTGCTACATATAACGTGACAAGTAGTTATAGCATATAACTACCAGAAAGTTGCTACATATAACGTGACAAGTAGTTATAACATATAGCTACCAGAAAGTTGCTACATATAACGTGACAAGTAGTTATTACATATAACTACCAGAAAGTTGCTACATATAACGTGACAAGTAGTTATTACATATAACTACCAGAAAGTTGCTACATATAACGTGACAAGTAGTTATTACATATGGCTACCAGAAAGTTGCTACATATAACGTGACAAGTAGTTATTACATATGGCTACCAGAAAGTTGCTACATATAACGTGACAAGTAGTTATAACATATAGCTACCAGAAAGTTGCTACATATAACGTGACAAGTAGTTATTACATATAACTACCAGAAAGTTGCTACATATAACGTGACAAGTAGTTATTACATATAACTACCAGAAAGTTGCTACATATAACGTGACAAGTAGTTATTACATATAGCTATCAGAAAGTTGCTACATATAACGTGACAAGTAGTTATTACATATGGCTACCAGAAAGTTGCTACATATAACGTGACAAGTAGTTATAACATATAGCTACCAGAGAGTTGCTACATATAACGTGACAAGTAGTTATAACATATGGCTACCAGAAAGTTGCTACATATAACGTGACAAGTAGTTATTACATATGGCTACCAGAAAGTTGCTACATATAACGTGACAAGTAGTTTTAACATATAGCTACCAGAAAGTTGCTACATATAACGTGACAAGTAGTTATTACATATGGCTACCAGAAAGTTTCTACATATAACGTGACAAGTAGTTATAACATATAGCTACCAGAAAGTTGCTACATATAACGTGACAAGTAGTAATTACATATGGCTACCAGAAAGTTGCTACATATAACGTGACAAGTAGTTATTACATGTAGCTACCAGAAAGTTGCTACATATAACGTGACAAGTAGTTATTACATATAGCTACCAGAAAGTTGCTACATATAACGTGACAAGTGGTATAACATATAGCTACCAGAAAGTTGCTACATATAACGTGACAAGTAGTTATTACATATAGCTACCAGAAAGTTGCTACATATAACGTGACAAGTAGTTATAACATATAGCTACCAGAAAGTTGCTACGTATAACGTGACAAGTAGTTATAACATATGGCTACCAGAAAGTTGCTACATATAACGTCACAAGTAGTTATTACATGTAGCTACCAGAAAGTTGCTACATATAACGTGACAAGTAGTTATTACATATAGCTACCAGAAAGTTGCTACATATAACGTGACAAGTAGTTATTACATATGGCTACCAGAAAGTTGCTACATATAACGTGACAAGTAGTTATTTCATGTAGCTACCAGAAAGTTGCTACATATAACGTGACAAGTAGTTATAACATATGGCTACCAGAAAGTTGCTACATATAACGTCACAAGTAGTTATTACATGTAGCTACCAGAAAGTTGCTACATATAACGTGACAAGTAGTTATTACATATAGCTACCAGAAAGTTGCTACATATAACGTGACAAGTGGTATAACATATAGCTACCAGAAAGTTGCTACATATAACGTGACAAGTAGTTATAACATATAGCTACCAGAAAGTTGCTAAATATAACGTGACAAGTAGTTTTTACATATAACTACCAGAAAGTTGCTACATATAACGTGACAAGTAGTTATTACATATGGCTACCAGAAAGTTGCTACATATAACGTGACAAGTAGTTATTACATATGGCTACCAGAAAGTTGCTACATATAACGTCACAAGTAGTTATTTCATGTAGCTACCAGAAAGTTGCTACATATAACGTGACAAGTAGTTATTACATATGGCTTCCAGAAAGTTAGTACATATAACGTGACAAGTAGTTATTACATATGGCTACCAGAAAGTTGCTACATATAACGTCACAAGTAGTTATTACATGTAACTACCACAAAGTTGCTACACAAATCGTAGTTACTACATATAGAGGTATGACAAGGTCAACGGGCTTTATCACATCATTCAGGTTTCCTCTTTTGATTGACCGCCTTTAAATACTTGACTGTGCGTTAAACACCATACATATGACTTATAAAGTCTCTCTCTCTCTCTCTCTCTCTCTCTCTCTCTCTCTCTCTCTCTCTCTCTCTCTCTCTCATTCTCTCTGACATTATCGTAAAATTAAGAAAAAGAGTTACACAATGAAAAGATTATAAAGATACGGGGTAAATTCGTCAGTCAAAATGTCTTTTCATAATGTAACCCTACTATATATATATATATATATATATATATATATATATATATATATTAGTTTTCAAGTAAGCATTCTAACTAGCCTAACATAATAAAATCTTGAACCTTGGATGCTTTGGCGTAAAATTTGTCCACATGTGTATAATAAGGTCGTCACATTGAAGATCATACGCGCGCGTGTGTGTGTTCGAACGTTCGTGTGCACGTGCGGGGTTGGGGGAGTAAATAAATGTCATCAGATTACGGTGATAATCCCCCTCTCTCTCTCTCCGAACATGAAGGCGTTTTTTCTTAAATAAAGCCCGCTTCAAAATATTGTTAATATAAATAATCAAAATAAAAGTTAGCAAAAATTATGAATATTTTAAAAATAATTTGCCTGATGTAAACCGAACGATAACTAATAATTTGAGAAATTCGAATTATTTACATATATTAGTCATTAACCACGTTTAAAATTTTGTGATTTATGATTTGTTTTGTTAATTAAGTCAGACACGCACGTGTATACATGTTCCCGTGTTATTCCTTTATCTGGTCCATTTAGCACGGGGTACAGTTTTCCTTAACTTAAATTTAGCAAATTTTCACTGTCTCCCTTTTAATTACAAATAAACTTTTTTTTTATAAAACTAAATGCAGATGTTATAAGCTTGAATTGATCTTCAAAATAACACTTTTAATTACTAAATATCTTTATAATTAACAAAATTATGAAGATTACAAATTTGCCAGATGTAAGTTAAGGAAAATCTTAGTTAAGGAATGATTGTGAAACCGGGGCCAGGTACCGTTATCTTGATTAATTCACAAGTATTCATTTATAATCCTGAATAGGTATAAAGCTGTTAAACTCAAATATTTTAAACATGATTATCCATGGCCAATGAAACTCACGAACTCTTTCTTTATCATTGAAATAATTATCAAAGAAAATATAAAATAAAACAATTAAAATACTGATAGTATATATATATATATATATATATATATATATATATATATATATATATATATATATATATATATATATATATATATATATATGATTTAGTTATCTTAAACAAGTTTCAGCGATTAACTAATCAAAATTGTATGCTTCATCTCAATCTGAATAGTATTTTCTAAAAATAGTAACAACTACACTTAAGTAATTAAGTAGCGTAAATCCTAGATGAAGTTACTTCATCTTAGATTTAGTACTTAAATTCCGTTTCGGTGAACTAAATCTAGGATTTTCTCTACTAAATTCATTTAAGTCACTAAAATATAGATTAATTCACATTTAGTAGAAAATCACATTTAGTAGCGTTCATTTGAGTTAGAGTACTGAATCCTAGATTCAGTAGCGTAAATCCTAGATTCAGTAACTGAATCCTAGATTAAGTAATTAATGTGACTCGGGCGTTCCATATTAACCGACGAATCTAAAGACTTTATTTTGCGGAATGATCAATCACCATTCGAATACTGAAAGACATGGAAATAGAATAGGAACGTGTCTGATTTTTTTCCAAGCATTGAAATGAATTCGAAATTCACTGTTCTTTTGAAAAGACTTTATAAATCTATGCCCCATGTCACAAGAAGCGTGGTACTTTAAGTAATATTCTAAACCACACTGCAAGGGTAAATATTATCTGCCACTTTACCTATAGTCCTTGACGATCCGATATACATGTATGTGAAATATTCTTAATCGGGACTATTTTATCATCTCACTGATCAAATACATCAAGCTCCGAAACAGCGTTAACCTCTAGCTCCGTATGTCGCGGTACGTATGTTGGCCGTTGTTCTGTGCTTGCAAATACGTCATATATAACGGCATTTTTATTAAAAATTAAAGAAAATTTATTTTTGAGTTGGTATTAATGGGTATAACGAACCAGCCAAGATTCTTTCACTTATATCAAGGCGTTTAGTTCTGGAATGGTGGGGAAACCGGAGTACCTGGAGAAACCCACATACCTTTGACAAACAAACTGACAAACTCTAACATCTGCAGAAGTGGGATTCGAACCTAGGCGTTGAGAGGCATTGTAATTAGTAAATGCGTTTTAGACCTATCAGCCACCCAGGCTCCGAAAGACGATTATACTTTGCAAGATAATTATGCTTCTGTTGCGAGTAGACTGTAATTTCTCAATTCTTCATTATGATTATTGTTATCGTTATTTTTGCCATGGAAATTGTAAAGGACGTTTTATTCTAGGTGTTATTCGCTAGTTGGTAGCATATGACCACAAGTTTTAAATTTGACATTTTTTTACCTAGCATGTGAATTTTTATTTATTTTTTAATTTATTTATTTATTTATTTATTTATTTATTTATTTATTTATTTATTATTTTTTTTTTTTTGCTTTCTGAAGAATAATTTAAACATAAATAAATAGATAAATAAAAAAATCAATAAATGAAAAGAAAAATGGGAATTTTATTTTTCGTATACTTGTACTATGTTTTGTTTAACATAACAAAAGCACGCAACTTTCAGAAGTTTGCTAGTAAGGCTAAATATTAGGAGCATTGTCATGTGCAAAATTTTGAATGTTTTCAAAAAATGCCATGTGCAGAATTTACAGCATCTACACACCACCAAATCTTCTTCTGCGGACTTGTTTTTGCTACTTAGCTAGTTTAAAATCCCATGTATGCATAAAATGCTTTAAGTTCACTTAATCGATTAATCAATTTAAATGTACTTATGCGTACCCGTGCGATTTTGTCCCAGGCAACATTAACTGTTAAATGATATAACAGGGTGTATTTACGATATATCTATCAAAGCATAGAATTACATGATCACGAGATTGCTCGTACAAGCTAAAGTATCGTCTAAAATCTGTTAAAAACCGGTTTTTATTGTGTACAAAAATGTAAATATTAACTCGGGCTTTATTTAGACGGTTCTCGACAAGCATTGGACCTTGAAGTAAACGGATAAGAAAATTAACCTAAAATAAAAGATCAACGTCTCCGAGTCTGTCACAGAAATATATTGGACGATAAAGAAATAAGGAAGTGGATGGTTTAATTACGCAGGTAATTGATTTCAAGGTATGAATACGCCGGTTAATTATATTATAATGTATAATTGTACTTGAACTTAGTCATTTTCACTTCATAACAAAATCAATAACAACCATTTTAGCGTAAACTTGAACTAGATTCAGGTTTGAATCCGACCTGAGAGGTATCGAGGTACGTATTACAGATTTTGATTTTAAAATAACGGTTTACTTACTAAATTTTTGACGTCAAGCGAGATAAATATAGTGATTGACATCTTGATTATTACCTGATCACTGAACTGTGATTTTGTAAACATTAAACGGATCTAAATAACGAACCCTATTACGGTGAATTATTGAAAAGACTTACGTTTGTATTCGCCACTAAAATTTATTTTCAAATAAAGCGGCCTCAAATTGACGAAATCAAGCTATTTTCAACATTTTTGAGAAAAAATTATTTTAAAATTACATTAAAATTTAATGGGAGGTCAAAAGAAAGTCTTAAAAAATATTTAAGATAGTTGTAATAATACCATGTGCTTCTATGAAATTTTAATGAAATTCCGGCATTCAACAATCGGTATTTTCTGCTATTGTATGAAGTATTTCATTATACTAAGTTTGCCAAGTTATGTTTATTATTATTATTGTTATGTTTATTATTATTATTATTATTATTATTATTATCATTATTATTATCACTTTTATTTTTATTGTTATTGATATTATCATCACCACCAAAACCACCACCACCACCATCACCATCATCATCATCATCACTATTATTATTATTATTATTATTATTATTATTATTATTATTATTTATTCCAGTCTTTATTTTAAAACATTGGGTAAATGTACTGAAAATCACCTGACAAAGGATTACAAATATATTGTTTAGTATGTTCATTAATGATTTATCTGGCTTTAATATATACAATCGATTAAAATTTATTTAAATAAGGAATTTCCTTATACGTGTAATACAAATGATTAATTATGCATTCACTTTTACATAATTTGTGTTAAATGCAGAAATATAATTTTAAAAAACGTTATTGAACAATCAAGTCTTAGATAAGCCTTAATCCATGCTTTATGAAAAAATGATTCCCATTTTATGATATCGAGGTATAAAATAAATTCATCTTAATTTAAAGATACACATGTAGGTATTTGATTCGCTGGCTGAATGGTCTTAAATGCTTACGTATCACAGTGCCCTTCACTCTTTAAGTCGAATCCCACTCGAGACAGATCGTAATATAAAGAAAAAGGTTAGCAGTATGAGCGCTTACCAAAGGTCATTAGTTTTTTTTTTTCTGGCACTTCGGTTTTCTCTCCAAAAGTCTGTCATGTCCTACTTTTCAATTTTCATTAAATAAACCGATTGACACATTTTTTATTCAAAATTCGACACATGACATTATTATTATTATTATTATTATTATTATTATTATTATTGTTGTTGTTGTTGTTGTTGTTGTGTTGTCGTCGTCGTCGTCGTTGTCGTCGTGTTGTTGTTGTTGTTGTTGGGTAAAAATAGCCTCTTAATTATTATATTTATTTAGCAGGAGACTGATTGATCTATGAGTTTAACAATCTTAAATTCCGTATAATTTATAATATTTCATTTCTTTATTATTTAGGAATAAAATATAACCTTTACTAAAAGTTTTATTATTAATATTTCATATCAACCGGACTTAAGCGTGGAACTCGACACTAAATAAACAACACAAATTCTAAACATGTGTGACTTCAAAATTTAAAACCCAGATATATATGATTTGATATTAAATAAAAAATGCATATCACAAAATGTTAAAATTTACAATATAGGTATACATATATATACGCTAAAATTGCCCTTGCTCTTGGTGTAATAAATCGTCAACTTTATTAATGAGGCCTTTTTTATGTCACATATCTGTTATGGAGTTAATGATTCATGAAAATTTTATTGATCTTATGCGATGGACAACTGTCCCATATTTTTTTGTCATCTCGACCATTTTCCAACAAGTTACATGTACGTTTATATTGTTTCCCCGACAGACATATATAAACTCGAACGTTAAAGAAAAATCACACATTTTTCAATTATTCCATTAATTTTTTTTTTTTCAACTAGAAAATAATTTTCAAGATTAAAAAATGTAAATCAGAATAAAATATTTCTATTTTATCTAATTAATAGTCTAATTAATATTTAAATTAAAATCATGTGCTTTTTTTTTTTTTTTTTTTTTTTTTTTTTTTTTTTTGAATACTTCATTTTTTGCAATGTGCTATTTTCTACGGTTTTTTTTGTATTTAATTTGTAATATTATAAAAGTTCAAATGCATCACACACACACACACACACAAACACAGACACACACACACACACACACACACACACACACGTCATTCACTCGCACATTCATTCATTGATTCATTTTATTTATTTATTTATTTATTTATTTATTTATTTAGTATTTATAGAAAATAATGAGTTATGACAAAAATACATTTATTCAATACAAAGATTTAAAAAGCACACGAATTAGTGTTTGCAAAACAAGAATGGTCAAATATTTATTACCACTATCAACGTATCGCCTCAACCACTTTAATTTCTAATTATCTATGCATTTAATATTTACAGACAAAGTTCTCCAGAGCATACCTGTCATAGAAATGGATATATTACCTGCCAATTTTCTACAGATAATTCAGTAATAAGTGGAGTAATAATTTCTTTTTATTGAAGGAAAATATTCACAATAAAGGACTTCCCACGGAGCTAATATTAATGATATACTTGACCCTGTTCTTATAATCTCATAAAATCATATTTGACAATGTCTTTAGCATAAAGGTGAGAATATTACAAGAAGCCAAATGATCGACTTGACCCTATATTTTGTTACCATATAAAGTTTCGTGGAAGTAACCTTAATTCTGAAGAATTTTCAGACATTCTGTACCATGTCTGTTGAAAGTGAAGATCACCGTAATGGTGTATCTAATTCAGAAATGGAAAAATTATCCATAGAATATAGTAAAGAATTCAAGACCCGCACCAAATCAGATTCCACTGAACCATGGATCGGTGGGCTAGTTTGTTTATCCGATGGGAAAACTGTTGTATTAGACATGGAAAATCAGAAGTTAAAACTTTTTGATGACGAATTTATTTTTGTTTCCGAACTAAAAATGGAACGTAAAGGCGCTGGGATTACAGCCACGTCAGATGGGGAACTGGCGGTAACTTGCGGAAACGAAATCCATTTCTTTGTTGTCAATGGTAATATTATTAGCCAATTAAAGAAAACATTCCGATTGCATGGAATAGGATATGGCATAACCAATGAAAGTGGAGAATATGGCGTTACGCTTGGAACAACTAGCGGCCCGAAATCATTAGAATTACTAGACGAAAATGGACGTGCTCAGTGGGCTATAACGGAGAAAAATGAAGTCGGAACAGATTTAGATATTCCAAAACATGTTGCTATAGACAAAAATAAACGTTTGTACATAGCAAATTGCAGTGACAATGTGGTACAATGCATCTCTTACAACAAGGAGTCGCAAACTCACCAATTACTTTGGGAAGCATCGGTACTTGGTGGTCCAAAGGGAATCTGTGTCTTTAAAAACAGTTTGCTAACGGCGTGTTTCTATGGTCGCAAAGTTTATCAAATTAGTTCCAAAGGTGAGGTTATAAATGAGATATCTATTGATAGAGATAATATTGAGCATCCAGAAATCATTGTTTACCTGCAGACGACCAACAAAATATTAATTTCCTGTTACGATGAGGATAAAATATGGATGTTTGACGTTAAATGATAGAAATGCCCATCTTCTATAAATGTGTTATGTTGGAAAAGGTTAGACTACGCAAATACTAGTAGTAAGTGGCGTTTGAAGTTTTGTTGATTGCTTCTAAAATGCTTAAAGAAAGTTAAATTAGCGAGAGGAGCGCTTGTATTTTTAAAAAGATTTCTTGGTGTTTTTCTTCTGATCAAGAAGAATAAGCGAAGTTTCGATTGGATTTTTAACATTTGCGTGTGACGACTCCTTCTGAACTATAACCAATCAAAATAACGCTTTGATTTTTACATTTCCTTGTTGTTTTTAATTTGTTACTCGCATAAAAGTATATTGTACTACCAGGGATGTTTTAACAAGAGAAGGCAAGAGTGAACCGAACACACTAGAACAAGCTAACAAAAGCTATTTTTCGATTCATAAAATAGTAAAAACTCGGAGGGACAATGTGCATTATGTATCTATTTATTAGCTTATTTGGACAAAACGTTTGATAATTTCACTTTTTAAACAAACTGCAGTCGTCTTTCTTTTTTTTAAAATGTGACTTTAGAAAAACATGTTTTTACAATCTACGCATTACGTTTTTTGAATATGCAAAATATTATTTTGTCATTACTATGAGGATAAAATATGAGGGTTGACGCAAAAATATATACAGCCATCATCAACTTAAATGGATTTTTCTTTGAGAAAAGCGTAGTCGTGCCAATGGTCAAGGTGGCGTTCGGAATGTATAACACTTAGCCTGTTTCAATTCGTTTAATCAAAAACAAAGCCAGCAAAAGGAACGCTTGAAGTTTAAAATAGTTTCCGTATGCTCGATCGCGCCAATAGTTAAGGTGACATCCTGAGTTTCAGATTTCGACTGATTCTATATTTTTAACAAACTACACCCAGGGAAAAGGATGCTTGCATTTGTTAACAGTTTTCTGTAAGTTTATCACTGATCAAGATCAAACAAATGAAGCGTCGATCCAATTTTAAAAACTTCCTGTTATGTTTTCTTTCGAACAATTACAAGCCATGCAAAACAACTTTGGTTTTAAATTTTTTCCTTATCGCTAGAATGCAGTTAGTTTTATACAAGTATGTGTAGCAGTACGGAGTAGTTTTATGTTTAAATCGAGGAAGTATTTATTGGAGAGCTAAAGAAATGTTTGTCCTTTATTAAAAAGTCAAATTCCAGAGAGAGAGAGAGAGAGAGAGAGAGAGAGAGAGAGAGAGAGAGAGAGAGGGGGGGGGAGCATTTTACGTCTATTTATTGATTTTATTGGTCGATACATTGGTTTTTACTTTATACTTGTTATTAAACTGAGGCAATCCTTCAATGTTGCCATTGTGAATTTAGAAAAGCAATCACAGTTTTGTACATTCTGCAATAATTTTAAATGTACACAAAATATACAAATCCCAGGTGCTAGATTTTTTTTTCAAATTGCATCTTAAATACAAATAGATATTTAGATAAATACTTGAAATAAATAATTTAAACTGATAAACACGGTTATTTATATATCATATATATGTACATTTATAAATGTATAGGTGAGTTATATTAAAATGAGAGTTGAGTTGGGTAATGGTGTTTAACGTCCCAGTCAAGAATATTTAACTTATATCGAGGCATCGCCAGCTATAGGCGAAAGTGCAGAAATTTTGCCCGTGCGTTGCGATAATGACATTATACAGCCGGATTCTTCCTCGTGCCATGCCTACACGGTCTTGGGTCAGACCCGGTCGAGGTTCAAACCCACGACCTCCTCCCACTTACGGAGGTATTAAATTAAGAGTGGTCGAAAGTATCGCTTACAACTTGATCATCATAAACTTTGATCAGAACTTTTTATAAAAAATCTTTGATAGAAACTTTAAAACCAAACGATCAAAAACCTTGAAATAAGTTGATTGGGTGGACTCAGTAGCTGAATGTTCTAAAGCGCTAGCTTACGACAGCGTCCCTATCACCGCCGTGATTTAAACTCCATTCGAGATGTCTACTATGAGAAAGTACAATGTATGTCAAGTTACTTGTCTAAGGTCGATGGTTTTTTGAGCAATTCTGGTTTTCTTTGCTATTTCCGAATTGACCAAACCGATATAGATTTAAAAACAAACCATCTTGACTGGGGCAGTATAACTCAATTTCAACTCGCTTTGCTCACTCACGCTAGTTTTTAATATCGAACAGACCAACTAAATTTTCTTCAACTTATCATTTTTCATTACTGATTGCAGGTATTGCTAGCCAATTCAGTTTGTTGTCCGAAAAGAGATAAAGCAACCGCAAACGTAGATTTACAGGAAATCCCGATGATATTAAATGAAGTAGTATTTGAATTCCCGATCAAGTTTTCCCTTTGATTGCAACTTAAACCATTTATTATATTCTGCATATATATATATATATATATATATATATATATATATATATATATATATATATATATATATAATTATTATTATTATTATTATTATTATTATTATTATTATATCTTTCTTTTTTCTTGATCCGTAAACTTAGAACATCTAAAACTAAAAAAGAATATAAAGTATATTTTAACTTCCCTATTCACTCTGATAGACAAAGCTTATTTTTAGTCAACGATTTGCATATAAAAAGCGATATGCATCTTGTGACTGTTAACGAATCAATATATTTCTTTATATAGAAACAATAGAGCGACACCTGTTGTAATTAATAGCATTGATGTGAGGTAAAAATGGGGTTTGTGTCGCCCAGAAGTAGTGCAGGTGGCATATAGGATTTGATATTAAACATGTTTCTGGCGGCCTGAACAAGAATAACACCACCTAACACAGTTTAAGATGGGAAACTGCATCGATGATTGGATTTGGTTCAAGATATAATGAAAATATTATGAAAATATTCAAAAAGCATTTTCAATTTTCAGAAAATCTCAGATGCCAGATATGGAATCAATTCATGATTGCCTTAATTTTTTTCTATAAAACCTTGTATACAATGTATATATATTGCTAAACTTCAAAATAATTGCAACAAATTGCATAATTTAATAATTTGATAACAAAAACAACAATAATAATATTGGTGCCAGTGTGAAATGCAAGGTGGTAAGGGAGACAAATCGAGCAACTTTGTTCAAAAATATTTAAACAATACAAATGTTGGTTTTTTTTTATTAATAAATACAGATAAGGTTAAATTGCAATGCTTATTTTCACAACATTTATACACGTGTAAATGTAATGACAAGTTTATGAAAAAGTTCAACATGCAAAAACATTTGCAGAATTAAGACTTGAAATAAACAATACACTAACATGTAAATGTATGTATATCATTAATTCGGGAGATTTTAAGTCAAATATTTGGTATTAATATGAAGTTAGAAATTAATTATATAAATATCTAAGCAATACATTTTAAACAAACCAAAACTTTAACAACGTTTTTGTCAGATAAAACGATAATATTTATTAAATTTAAATATAAATCAAAATAAAGTAAGAATTATTCTATCATCAAATCTTAACACTTTTTCATCGATGCAATGTCTTTGGAAATATTTATTTAGGTATAAACTTCATTTTCCTAACGATGGATGCAGAAAGAAAAAACAATTAACTTGCAACAGAGATAAGCATTTTAACACGTCTTTGAAGCTTGGAAAAAAAAAGAGTGGCAAGGGAGATTAATCCAGCAACCTTGTGCAAAAATAAAATAAAATCATGCAGTTACTCTTACCGACCATTGCTTCAGTGGTTTCTTTCTGTCTTTATTTATTTATTTATTTTTTATTTTTATTTTTTTTCTTCTTCTTTTTAACAAACATCTTAATATTATTTATCATTACTACAAGTGCACGAAATAATGGTTAAACAACTCGATCAATGAAATATCAATAAACAGTTATATAAAAGTTATATGATTTTTGAATTTCACAAAAAGCATCTTGCATTCATGTGTCCTCGATTAAATCGCAACAATATAAAGATTAATGTACAGTGCCGTATAAATGAACAGCACGAAAAACCATTAACATTTAAACACAAAAACTTTAACATCAACATTTTAACACGTCTTTAAAGTATGAAAAAAAAGAATGCCAAGGGAGATAAATCCAGCAACCTTGTGCAAAAGTAAAACCACCCAAGTTCCTTTTACAATGCTACATATTTTTTTCCGTTATTCATGGTAGCTATGTAACAGGTGCACAAAAATGCGGTAATAATAGGTGGGATGAAATTTAATTAAAATATTGTAATTAGAGGTTGTTTAGGTTCATTGTATAGCACAATAATGACTTTAAACTAACAACATACTAATATTTTTAACAAAATACCTGATCAATTTTAATGTGCATATTTGTACATTACTAAAATTCTTTCCTCATCAGTGATACTAGGTCCGAAAAATTTGAAAGATAAAAGGAATAATCAAAACGTTTGAAAATTATTGAATCAAAAGTTCCAAAATTATATGAATCCTAATTATCAATTGAAGATGATTTTCAAGCGTTGTTTATCATAATGCAATCACGATTAAATCAAACAAACGCTAAACTACAAGTATTGTTTCAGGATAAAAGAAAAAACTTCATGCATATAAAAATAAACCAAAAAATAAGTAAGAAAAGGTCTTGTTCAGAACCTACGATTACAATAACATTTCTGTATATTAAAAAAAACATATAAGGAAGCGAAGTGGGGTAATGGAGTTTTACGCCCCAGTCAAGATTCTTTTATTTATTTCGAGGCGGTCAGTTCTTGGATGGTGGAGAAAACCAGAGTGCCCGGAGAAAACCACCGACCTTCGGCAAGCGAACTGACAATCTTTTTCACACTAGGATCTGTCCCGAGTGGGATTTGAACCCAGGCGGTGAGAGGCGCTGTAATTCGTTAGCGCGCGCTTTAGACCAATCGACCACCAAGGCCCCCAAAAACATTTAAAATGGAGTGATTGTTTTGTCCGAGTGGGATTCAAACCCAGGCGGGAAGAGGTGCTGTATCCGTAAGCGCGCGCTTTAGACCAATCGGCCACCGAGGCCCCCCAAAAAACATATAAAATCAAGAGATTGTTTTGTCCTATTTTTCCGTTTTTTGTTTTTATATTTAACAACAAACTATTTCAACATTAAAATTCAAATATGTCATATGATGATAAAAATCACTAAATAGTGATTTCACAGTTATCTCTCTTTTGATTGGTTCATAAGAGGCCTCTTGCTTTCATTGAGCTTCGGATACTGAATTGTCTAAATAGTCTCGAAAAACGTCAGACCACAGTGCCCCGTACTCCTTAAAATTTAAGTTTTCTTGTCCATTCAGTGTCCTCCATTTTCGCAAAACTAATAACTAAAATAGTCCAAGGAAATCTTGAATGCGACGTAAAACACCATTACTCCACTCCACTCCAACCTTGTATTTATATCTTATTGTATTTGCTTGTAGAGAACACAATCGAAATGAATATACACATGTTTCTAACACATTAAATATATATGTCTCAAAAAAGAGCACATTTAAAAGTACATGCACATTTTTCATTTGTAATTATATAATCTTAAAGTAGTGAATCACACGGCTATAAAATTCTACTGTAAATGATTAAATAATGTATTTAAAAATAAAATGAATAGATACGGACTCAAATGGCCGAAATTTTGTTATATTTAGTTTTAGGAGTTAATGGAGTAAAATACAGCAAACCATTTTCCCGAAGCACCCGGCCTAACTAATTTAATGGAAGTTTACCTAAGTGTCTGAATTGGCCAAATTACTAAGTTCTTTCTTAATAAGTAATCTGAAAAGTTTATGTCTCAGATTTTAACGAAATGATATTGTTTTGCAAATAATTTCATGTCTGCAATTTTGGAAATTTGCAAGTATTCAAAAACAGTTATCAAGTGTTCCATATACATGATAAAATATTAAGATTTTAAAATATACGATGACTTTTCACCATTATTTTATTTCATTGTTTTAATTATTTTTATTTTACAGAATTAAGCCTAAGAGTAGTGATATAAGATGAATATTCATCTTATATCACTACTCCTAAGCATTCGGAACACATCACAGAGAATATCTTGTGTGGACGTTAGCACGCTTTTAACATTCATTGAAAGGATTAAGAACAAATTTATTTATCAAATGGATGCAAATTTAAAGTAAAATTGGAAGCGAATTCCAATTGTCTAAAATTATGAAAAAAATATCGTGAAATGCAGAATAAAATTCTGATTCTAATTCCAGCTGCACAAATTTTCTAGGTATTTTCATTTTTTTTTAAAAATAATAACTAACACCGCCCTTCTTATTTTATGCTACGGGTGTTAAGACATCAGAATACTACAGGTGTCGAATGACGTCACACGGATGACCGTTATAGTTGCATATGATATATAACACAAATACCATTTAAATTTTGATGTACCAAATGTGCACATTTCGGAAATTCATTCCTCATCAGTGACACTAAGACCTAAAAGTTTGATAGATAAAAAAGTGACAAAAAGATGTTTTACATTACAAAACGTCAAACGAAACAATAAAACAATATTGTACAAAGTTAAATATGCAAGTTGAGAAAAACACAAAACTTCCTTTTACCTATAATTCAGTGTAGCATTCTGCCTTCTTCCAAACAATAATATCATTTGTAATGGCACTAAATTGAACATCGAGTTTACAGCTGTTGCCATCAACAACAGAAACGAGTAGTCTTTGTGTATCATTAAAGGCTTAGTTAGTTATCATATTCTTCCATTGTCACGAGTGATGCAATATTGTGAAACAAACAAACAAACAAAAAAGGAAGAAGAAAAAGAAAAGAAGAAGAAGAAAAAAAAAACACTTTTGAAATATAAAATTTCTACCATCCGATAGGTATTTGTCTATCAGGGTATTCAAATCAGTGACTTTGAAATTTGTGCTTCTTGCTTGTCCTGGCTACTCTGCCCATTGCAAAGTACTTGTCAATTAGCTGCAACAAACCTTATCTTTAGAAGCTTTTATCCATTATACAATGATATATCGTATCTGCCACCCGACAAACGTTAATGTTCAAGTGGTAATTACTAGTATTTTGTTTGAAAATATTGTGAAGTGCTATGTCTTAAAAAGTTGTTAGAAAAAGTGTTAAAAAAATTTCTTGTGATGATCGAAATTGTGAATGCTTTATTTTATTCAAATGGTGTTAATGCTCAAAAAATGGTTATATGATAACAGAAATTTCAACTTTAAAACGGTATAGCCTTCAACACTCTTTAATCACAAATATTTCAAACCACCAATTTCTGACATTTTTCAAAGATTTTAGCATTCCAAATACATCACCTAGAACAGTTTACAAGCACATAGATTTTTTTAACGTTCCAAATCGTACAATACACGTAGATGTTATAACATTCCAAAACGTCAAATAGAACAATGATGAACAATGCTGAGTATGTAAGTTGAGAAAAACACAAAACGTCTAAATATATATATTTCTGTGTAGAATTCTACCTTGTTACAAACAATACATGTAATTTCTAATGACACTAAATTACACATCGAGATTTCAGCTGTTGTCATTAACAACGGGTGTAACAAGTAGTCTTTGTTTATTAACAAAAGATTTTATCAGTAAATCAGTTTCTTACCATGACATGAGTGATGCAATTCTGTTAAACACACGAAAAGTAAGGAAAGAAACTATATTCTGGATGTGTTTTATCTCTCTCTCTCTCTCTCTCTCTCTCTCTCTCTCTCTCTCTCTCTCTCTCTTTGGAATTAATCAAAGGATTAATTTTCAATACTAGTATGACAACAAGCTTTTAAATATAAACTTCCACTTAACTAAACAAAACTTTTATTTTATGTTCTACGACTAAAACATTGTATCCCTTTGTTAGATCTGGATTTGGCTCATTATAGAATCCTCATCATTAATTTTAAGCTGAAACTGATATTTTTAGATGTTTTAACGTGTATTAACATTATATACCTGATCTCCCATCCGAAAAACGTGGATGTCTAGATGATTATTGTCTTATTTTCAAGTTTTTCAAATGTTATCACGTGCTATTCTTCTTCTTCTTCTTCTTCTTCTTTTATAATATAGTCTATGTAAAAAAGTTATTTCAAGGATATTTAAAACGTTTGTTGTAATTAGCTGATTTTTTTTTAATACTTTACGTTAAAAAAAGGCTCATGAAAGGCTATTTATTAACAGTTACCCAAACTTTACGACGGCTTAATTCTAAATTATATTTAATTATATATACTTCTACAAACCAATTTTTGATATTTTTCAAAGATATGAGCATTCCAAACTTATCACCAAGGACATTTAAGAACCACGCAGATTTTATAGCGTTCTAACCCGTTAAATCATACAAAGATATATATATATATATATATATATATATATATATATATATATATATATATATATATATATATATATATATATATATATATATATATATATATTAATGTAGAATTCTACCTTTTTCATGGCAATTCATAAAATTTCTAATGACACTTGATTGCACACCACGATTTAGCTGTTGTCAATAACGACGGAATATCATTAGAGATTTAATCAGTAACCAATTCCTTCCCATGAGTAATGCAATTATGTAAAATAAATAATAAAATGAGAAAAAAGAAGCTATAATAATTATTGTTGTTGTGGTCAGTGTTGTGAAAATCAAGTTGTAAAATAATTTGCTTTATCGTTAAATAACAAAATTTGTTCATTGACTGATGTCTCTGAAGAAATGAAAAACAGTTTTTATTTAAATATTCGGCTGCAATCGTCGACTTGCTTTGAAATTTTAAACTCTCTACACTCTTACGAAATCATTGAACATCATTTTTGGCATAATGGTGCTTAAATAAACTTGGGAGTTCTATATTCGGTAAACAGAAAATTTGTGTCTCCTAATTTGTCTTTTACTGTAGTTTTCTTGATTTTTCTGCTCATTGCCACAAACTATATATTATTTATATACCGAGGGTACCCATAACTCAGTAGGCAGTACTTTGTGCTCTTAGAAAGTATACCATTTAGCAAAATTTTCAGCCGTCTTAATTTTTGAAATTTATTTAAAACTACGGTCTGTTCCCTCATGCAAAACATTCCTTAGCTGGATTTGGATTCACATATTTTTGGAACTCTAGTTTCATTATTTTTCTTCTGTTTGGCGCATTTTTTTAATCTATGAAACTTTTCGGCCCCTAGTGTCACTAATGAGGAATGATTTTCCAAAATGTGCACATCTGACACATCAAAATTTAGCAGGTATTTGTTAGATATTTACTTCCCCTTGAGCAGGTACCGCCACTGGTGGAGTAAAACTCCCCGAGGGTATCCATAACTCAGTAGGCAGTATTTTGTGCTGTCAGAAAATATACCATTTAGCAAAATTTTCAGCCGTCTTAATTTTTGAAATTTATATTAAAATAAGGTCTGTTCCCTCATGCAAAACATTCCTTAGCTGGATTTGGATTCACATATTTTTGGAACTTTAGATTCATTAATTTTCTACTGTTTGGCGTATGTTTTTTAATCTATCAAACTTTTCAGCCCCTAGTGTCACTGATGAGGAATGATTTTCCGAAATGTGCACATCTGGCACATCAAAATTTAGCAGGTATTTGTTAGATATTTATCTTCTGATTTTCCTCAAAATATTTTTAATTTGTAGCATCATTATAAACATGTATCTGTTCTTTCACCTCGTAAAAAAGTAAATTTTCAGAATTTGAAAAATTTAAACTATGCAATTGTCTATTTAAAAGATTTGTTTATCATTTTATGACTACATTTATTATTTTAGAATTTTATATTCAAACTATTTACCAATTCGACAATCTACGAGGGCTTTTGTAATAATTCATTTTTCCTCTTTTATATGTCATTAACAGAGAGACAATCTACAGTTCCTGTTCGGGATGAAAAGATAACTTGTCAAATGTTATTTCTCATTTTTAACGGGTACCGCTGCTGGTGGAGTAAAACTCCCCGAGGGTATCCATAACTCAGTAGGCAGTACTTTGTGCTGTCAGAAGATGTACCATTTAGCAAAATTTTCAGCCGTCTAAAATTTTGAAATTTATTTCAAACTTTGGTTTGTTCCCTCCTACAAAGCATTTCTTAGCTTGATTTGGATTTACATAATTATGAAACTTTCGAACGGTTTGGCTTATGTTTTTTATCTATCTTACTTTTCGGTCTTAGTGTCACTGATGAGGAATGAATTTCCGAAATGTGCACATCTGGCACATCAAAATTTAACTGGTATTTGTGTTATATATTTTATACCTAAAAAGTTAGGTAACATAACCTCAGCTAATTTATATCTAAAGCATTTTAATTAAATAAATGCGATCAATGCGTTTTGTTCTTCATTCTTGGTGTAAATACCTTAGTTAATGCTTATCTCCCATGCTTCTTTTACTACATTTGATGATCTTGATTAAACTAATGTATATCATACAAGGTACGTTAAGTATATTTTACTCTAATTACTGGTACATTTGGACGTTTTATCATCACGTGTGTAATATACACGCATCTGATCGCCGAGATTCTTAAATGAAAACTATACAGGATATAAAATATAATCCTAATATATATAATAAAATTACGGTGGCACAGAGGTGACATGAAATATATTTTTCATATTACGTGCGCACGTAAAAGGTAATACGTGCGCACGTATAAACATTGGTTACAACGTGCGCACGTAAAAGGTAAAACGTGCGCACTTAAAAGGTAATACGTGCACACGTAAAAGGTTAATACGTGCGCACGTAATAGATAATACGTGCGCACGTAATGCGAAAAATATATTTCATGTCACCTCTGTGCCACCGTTTAAAATCTACAAAGACCACTGATATCCAATTTTATTGCCTTTATAGAGTAATAGAGGCAAATTGTTTGGGTCTAGTGTATATGAGGTGGTTTTGTAGCCAGGTGGTCTAAATCGCCCACTACAATATTCACATTGCCTCTCACCGCCTAGGTTAGAATCTTGTTGAGCAGATCCTAGTGCTAGAAAGTTTCGTTTGTTGAAGGTCTGGGCTTTTCTAAGGACACTCTAAAGCTTACCACCTCAATGGTACTGTAAGAATTTGTCTGGGCGTTGAACATCATTTTTCAACATTCCCATTTATATTTGTAAGAATAAAACTTCCCCATTATTTTCGCAATACAATAAGTCCTATGTCATGTGAAGAATTTTGAATTTTTAAGAAAAGAAATATTAAAATTCTGTGCATGACTGACACTTACATAACAAAATATGTTTGGGACAAATTACTTAATTTTAACAAAATTAACACCAATGTACTAAAAATAGTTTTATTTGGCTAATAATTAAACCAACATTGCGTAACTTCATACATGATTTTAATGTACAATTCGCAAATACATTTAATTCAAATAGTTAATTGATAATTAGTTAATTAAGCTAAGCAACGATTAACCATTAACATAAATGACAGCTTCATTAACATATAATCAAATGCTTTACCAAAAATCAATTAAAGTGAAGTTTGATTCTTTTATAATATACACCAAAAATATGTAAATATCTACAATAAAAATGTATATACAATGTTCTTAAAGCCTGAAAATTGAAAAATGTGAAAAAAAATGAATTTTACGAATTATTTAAGGTATAACTGACCAACATTACTAGCTCTGGCTTTTGAAATACATTTTAATATATCTCACCAACATACATACAAACATCCTAATAAAATTGTGCAGCTTTGATGATACGAAAACGAATGAAAAATCAATTTTTGTTTATCATGATTTATTCAAGTATTAAACAATACGTGCGCTTAAGGATATTTTATAAACATGTTTTCATTTAACCCAAATATAAATAGCCTCTCATTCTTAACTTAGCTCTAAAGACTATATAAACTAAAAAATGATCTGATTTTACATCACTTAATTTTAATTATCTCGAAAATACAGATTTTGCATTTTGCTCAAACCAAAAAAAGGCGCGTTTACATTAGAAATACATCTTTTATAATAAACAGAATAAATTTAAAGCAAAAATTGTATCAATCATTTCTCAATAAGAAATATTCGCATGCAAAATTAATCACAGAGAGAAACAACGAAAAAAAGAAAACAAAACTGGAATGTTAACAAAAAAACAACAAAACTACTTAAAGAACAAAAAGTATATAATCATTAAAGAACTAAAGAAAACAAACACGAACCTAGATTTTATAACATAGAATTCTCTCTTAGCTCAGTATAAATAGCGGGAGTTCGTTTTATAATCTGGATGGCAATCTTTTTCGTATAAAACAATATCTGAAATGCAAAGTTTTATATAACATGATATACATACATTAAATCATTAAAATTTTGTCTTATTCTGAAATGTTAATTTAACTTTCATTTATTTATTTATTTATTTTTTGCTTTTGAAAATAAATATAAGCTAGTCAAGTCAAACCAGAGAAAAATTATTCATTGACACAAGAAAAATCATGGTGATTCTTCTGACCACAGCATAATCAATCACCAGTGATTTCTAACTTGGCGTAGCGTTGTTCTATCATTTAATTTTTCAGTTTAATTGTGAAATGTATAAAGATAAACATGCTGGATGTTAAAGAATGTTTTAATTTACTTGGTCCTTCAATGAAAACTAAATTAATGGAAATTGTTGTATGTTAAAAATATATCATTTCATCACACATCAACTGAAGAATAAGAAAATGTTTAATAAAAACAAATCCACCATGCATCCTAAAAATTTGATATACATTGGCATATGGTAATAAGGTATCGTATAAACTTATTTTACATTGTTTGTGAACATCTACATTATAGATAGGGATGTACAAATTATCACAAATCTATATTTTTTGGATTCATCAAGCGATTTTCAGAAACTCCCAATTTCTATACCTTCTCGTAAGATCATTTTTCGTTTTTGAATGTTATTTTCTTTTGATTTTATTTTTTTTTCATATTTTGCATAATTGAACAAAATAATAAGAAATGAACATAATTTTCTTTAAATTTCAAAATAAGATGCATTTCGGGAAAGCCCCAAAAGCACATTAAATTTTACAATATCAAGCAGCTTATATCAAAAGAAACAAAATTATTCAACTTTTAACAAATACATGTAATTCTAAAATATTTAAAGCCAAAACTAAATGATGTTTTATTGCATTCAATTCGTGAATTAATTGATTTTCATGGAAACATATTCCAATGTTGATATCATTTTACTCATATTTATTCCTGAAGCATTGACAATTTGCAATAAAGATCTTATCACGTTACGCCATTTTTAAGAACATAAATAATGATCATTAACCGCTTGTCAATATCTCTTGAAAACGTTATCATTTCTGAAAATACTGTCTCCATGGTAACTGGCTAAACGGTAGATAGAGTAATAGTATAATGTTCGTGTTACAGACATGAGCAGTATACGTAAGTAGTATGTAATTATTTAGACGAAAATCAATAAACACAGATATATGTTTTTTGAAATTTGAAACTTAAAGAAAAATTTATTATATTCCTCCAGCTATTTTATATTGATAAAGTATTTATATCTTTGTGAAACCTAATAAATAAATATAAAAAAGGTTTTAAATATTAAAAATGTTTCATTTCATAACTGTTCCGAAACCACTTGGAGAGTTTTTTCAGAGGTAGGCAAAAATACAGAAAACATATTATTTAGATGATTCAAATACTAAAAATGTTTCATTTCATAACTGTTCTAAAACCACTAAAGATATTTATCAGTTTAAGGTAAAAATACAGAAAACATATTATCTAGATGATTCAAATACTATAAATGTTTCATTTCATAACTGTTCTAAAACCACTAAAGATATTTATCAGCTTAAGGTAAAAATGCAGAAAACATATTATTTAGATGAACACTTGTCACAAAACCTTAGTAGCTCAGCATCGAATTTTTAAATTGATTATCTACAGGAGTATGATATGTCAAAACCATTTAAGGTACTTTTTATAACGTTTCAAAATAAATGCAATAAAACATTCACCTTAATAGTCAAAAGAATTAAAAAATGAAACGCCCTTATCCTTTCATGCACCAACTGGATTTATTTACAACATTGAAGAATTTCAAAATTCTGTGGTAATAAATACAGACAAAAAAGATGAATTAAAGTTTTCAAATTATGTGATTGCTTGGCAATCTATCATCTATTCGTCCCATATAACCTATATTACAAATTTGCAATTATACAATCATAGGTCAATGTGGCAATGATTGAGCATTTGTTTTAATAATGTGAAAGCACCTGCTGAAATAATACATTGTGAGTGCAAGCTAATACATTGACCATTTATATGTGAAAATGTAAGGCAATAAAAATGCTATACAAGTTGTCGTGGACAAAATTTATGTATTTTCCGTTTTTATGACTAGCTTTTGTGTCGACATGATTTTATAATATTTCAATCGTAAGACACTTGCAGAGCAAGATTTATATCAATCTTGTTCAAACGCATAAAACAGTGTTGCAAATGCTTCATCAAAATCGATGAAATATTTAAAAAAAATCCGAACATATTACTGCGACAATAATAAGTTCCTATCCTTAATTTGTTATTAGTAATACATGTTTAAACAAAATAATAAACTGCAATATTTGTATAACCAGTCTTTTCGCGTGTAGTTTGTATATTACAAACAAACAAATAAGAAAACTTGTTTTTAATGCAAAACAGTAAAAAGCAATGAATCATAGTGAAGTTGATATTACACCTTGGTAGCTTTTTTTAACATCTCAATCGTTGATTATACTAAATTTTTCCGTAATTTACAAGATGGGTACGAATATCCAAGCTGTTCTGTTTAGTCTTTATAGAATAACAAGATTGTGCAAGATAGTGTAAAAGAAAAAACATAAATATGAACATGTTTTATGTTAAAAAAACATCAATAAGTATCTGTATCGAACACAGTCTTTGTCTTGCAAAATGCATCTTCCATGGAACACAATTTTATGATTTAACGCAAGTCGCTTAGGATTTAATCCATTAATGATGCTCCAAGAAGTGGAGAAACTAAAAAAAAGTGCTGAGCACTTGTTATTGAACACCAATTGCATTTTACTCCACATATTCATTGAGAACCAATGTTGTCTGTTGTCTTTTTCCTAACAACATACATACTCTCTTGAAGCGGTATTACAATATATGGACTTATTTTGTATATTGATTGTAATACAAGTGTATCAATTAAATTGGTTCAGTTTCAGCATGTGTGCTTTAGATATCTGGCATTGTTTTATCAATATCAATCCTTAACACATATGAGCACCATCACGAACTGCACTGAACTGGAGAAGACAATGTCCGATGAAAGCCCACATCTGTATGGACATTGCCGAATTCATCTATGACAGGAGCACTGGGACTAGGTCTATCACGGAATATAACGCCTGCTTCTTGCGGGGTAAGGTTTCCAATTTCTTGTTCTGGTTCCCGTGATTGTATTTCTAAAGCAAGTAATTTGTCCTTTGTTTCTCTGTTTTCTTGTTTTTCTACATCATCATTATTACGTTTTTTCTTACATAAAGGAAATGTTCCAAAATTTCTCTCAAAAAAGTTGAGATTAGATGATCTTTTTCTCACTACGCCATTCTCTAATTGTCCCTCAGCATCTAAAACAACCTCTGGGTAACCTGAAAAATGACCATTTTGTTAGTAAGCTAGCACATAATACACAGATTGTAAAAAATGTCACTCAGACTTTTTTCTAGAAAAGTAAACTATCAAATTGTCTAAATTAATAGAGGGCAGGGAGGTTTAATGATTGTCAAACAATGCTAAGGCAATTTTAGTTGGATTAAAAGATATAAATGTCAAAGCATCAAATACATTTATTGTTTACTTTACTATCACTTTTACAAACCAAACATCTTTTAAATAGATTGTTTATATATATATATATATATATATATATATATATATATATATATATATATATATATATATATCGAACGACAACAAAAGTAAGAATCTCGGTAGTTAGCCTTTGTTTTAATGTGCAATAAAATAAACTTTTTTCTTAGTTGTGCTAAAATTAAATAACGAAAAACAAAAACAAGCTAAAAGAACTAATGTCAGTTTTTAAAAAGCTATTCCAAAGAAACAAAAAATTTTCGGGGAAAAACACTTATTCAAATTGATAATTGTTTTAGAAAGAAATTTTAAAATATGCTGTCACAACAAATGTAGATCAGAAAAAAAGATTTTTAAACATTAAATAATATTGGCTACATTTCTAAAAGAATTATTTACCTTCCCGGAATTTGTTACAGATTTCATAAACTATATCTTCTCTTGAACATTCCTTCAAACTTCTAAATATATCACTGATGGCTTGAGGAGTTTCACCTTTCCATTGTCTCCATTCTTCCAAATAGCCATTAATAGCAAATTTGTTTTCTTTGCCTTTAAGAATAATTACAATAACAGGTTACAAAGCAATTCAAGGAAGGTGTTTTATCACATGCACAAAAACATAAGATGATGATTGAATTACTATAAAGTTTTTGATCCGTTTTTCAACTGCTTATCAGTCATTTAATTTATTGAGACAATTAAAATAAGGCCATAGTTAACGAGTTGCATCGCAAAAAAGATGTGAACACCATATGAGTAGATGTTTGTTTCAAAATAAATATATGTATATGATGAATCCATCAAATAGATGAAAGGATTGTAACTTGTAAAGAAACACATGTAAAACAAATTATATGCATAAATGAAGATAAAAACAATATATTTTGTAGTTAGAACATAAACAATCTATAATCCTCAAACAATGAGAGAACAATATGCTTGTCTGAAATTCCTTTTTATAAAATCTGTGGTATATAAGCCAACCGTTTCCTGTCGAGTTTCTACATAATACAATTGATACCGAATTTAATTTTAAACAGTGCGCCTTTTTTACACAAAAATAAAGAGAGTAAATTTATATCAAAGAATCATTAATAGCATTACGATGTATTTGTTCATTGAAGTGGGTTGGAGTAATGGTGTTTAAGGCCTAGGCAAGGTTCCTTCACTAATATCAAAACGGTCAGTTCAAGAATGGCGGAGGAAACACTTCATGCCTGGAGAAATCTACCATTTTGGCCTCCAAGAAGTGATCTAAAAACTTTTATCAAACTAAGATCTGCCTAAGTGGGATTCAAACTCACACTGATTTATAAGCCAAGCGTTAGACTAAGCAGCCACCGGGGTTTTAAGATCAACATTGTGCTAAAGCTTTATATTGCTTAAAGGAAAGCATTAACCTACCTTTATATTTTTCTACAATAAGTTCATACATTCCAGCTTGATAATGGTCCTTGTATAATTTCTGAGCTAAGGACCATATCTGGTTATTAATTCTGTCTTCAATTTCACGGAACGATGCACTAAATACTACAAAATAAAATAATGAAATTGACAAATTACTACATTTACACTTAGATAATTAAAGAAACGTCAAATCTTCAAATGCTATCAAGGTGTGTGTGTTATGTGTGTGTGTGTGTGTGTGTGTACTGAACTTCAATCTGTATGACTACAAACATGAAGACTAAAATTTTGAGATCTATACCGTTAATAGTACTACAGCTTTAGGTAATGACTCACGGAAATAAAAAGTAAAATTATAACCACAAAGTCCGCTACACCATATATTTGTAAATAAAACCATTATTAAATTAGCGTTTAAATAATATACCTTTTTTGCAATAAGCATCATCTTCACCAGATCTTTCAATAATTCTCTCCATAACTCTATCTAACAATTCTTTGGTTAAGGGTCTATTTCTAATTTGACCCCTTGACCTTTGATTCCTTCTCCGTTGCATTAGAAACAGGAATAGTAGTAAAAGAAACACAAATAAGAATAGTCCACCAACAACACTTCCTACTATTATACCAATATTAGAATCACCATTGCCATCTGTTTGTGGTAATCCGTTAGTAATATTTTCACACTTTGAAACATCTGAAAAGAAAACAAATACCATATCTTCCATCAAAGTAACCTTCAACATTAAATGTATTATAAACAGTACAACAGATTTATGATCAGAAAAGTTGTTCCTTTCATTCACAAATTTGATTTTGCACTTGGCGCTTGTAGCGAGCCAAACAGAGGCTGCTTACCCTTCCGGTGCACCAGGTCAAACTTCTCTGTTGGAAGTTAATTTGACAACGTTTAACTAAATTTGGCAGTTTTTAATGGTTTTTTTTATTTACTTTTTTTTGGAATTGTAATTTGGGCATAGACTGGCATGTGTGTGTTTGATGAACTGTATTGACCAACAAGATAGTTAAAACCTTTTGAAAATAAAAGATTTTATGAAGTTTTATCCGATAAAGGACTAATAACATCTCAATTACTTGGGTACTAATTGTCAATTTTGCACAAGACTTGCAATACTTTCTACCATCTTGAAATTTTCAAGACCGAGTGGAACTGTTCCTTTTTTGACAAAATTTTCTGGTGTTTAAAGATAAGACCTGTGCCAAGTTTTAAAACATTTGAAATATCTTTTTAAGAAAAAAACACATCTTTTAGAAAAGAAGCAATTTATTTAGATTTTAACACTATTTCAAACTGTTTTATAATACCTAATAACCATTGGAGAAAACGCCTTAGACCATTTCTAAAATGGTATTAAGATATCTAAATACCTACTAAATACTTTCGTTTTGCCAAAAAGTTAATTGTATGTCTATGTAAGTGAAATACTTATTAAGTAAATGCAGGGTTCTTGTGCAAAGAGGGCATGTATTGAAATTGAATTGAAGACCTTTCTAATACTGAAATTTTCAGGTATAACCTGTTGTTATTAAGTACAAACTGACCTGCTACTTTTCCACTACAAACGTTATCAAATGTACCATTACTCTTTTTTAGTGTACATCTTCCATCCTTTTCACAGCTATAAATCAAAAGAAAATTTATTAAATAAAATACTGACTGGCACCTCTAAAGCAATGTGCAGACAGTTCAGGAAACACAGAAAATTACATTTCCAACTTAAGTGTTAACAAGAAAGGAATATTTGGCTTGTAGCAAATAGAGTTTTTATAATCAATTGGCCATGTGTTACAATAAAGGTAAAATATTGGTATATTGAAAATGGTGATTATTCAACTTTTCTCTTCTTCAGAGATAACACTAACAAAGTTAGCATTGATTTGCCCCGAGAAAACGCATCTGTACTTGACAGTAATGTTATTTATCATTTCAAATTCAATCTGTAATTTTGAGAACACTAGGAATGAAGCTGGAATACTGACAACTTTTCCTTTAAATGATTATGTATAAAGTGTTAACTTATCAAACCGAACAAAACTAGAATTTAGATCTGCAATCTAATAAACGCTTATAAGAGCCTACTTCTATTTCTTAAAATTTTTGAAAGGGAACATCGTGTTGATCAGTTTAGTTGTAATATAACAATCAAGTCAACTGAAAAGGGTAGTCCAAAGGTAACAAAGAGCATAGCATCGACTAAGAACACACACACACACACACACACACACACACACACACACACATATATATATCAGTTTATAAATGAATGTTTAGGCATAAACAATAAGGCCACACAGAGAGAAACGGCTAATTTAGTTACGTTTAAACATAAATCATAGAAAAACAAATACATGTCTATTGCATGAAGGATATAAAAAGATTAAAGATTAGTTAATGTATAATCATTACTTACAATGTTAGTTGAATGCATCTTTGAATATTGTCTTTTTTGTCTGAATACATATCTTTTGGAAGACATGGTTCACATCTCCCTGCAAAGCAATTATATATATAGCATTGAAATATTTTTTTTCTATAACATTCTGTTTTTCTTTTTTTGTAATTTCCGTTTTTTGTTTTGTTTTGTTTTGTTTTTTTTTTTTTTTTTTTTTTTTTTTTTTAAATATGTTTCTGTTGTTTCATGGATAAAATCGGAACACCGTCGATTAGTAGTGAGTTGCCTGCATTACGTTCAAAGTCCGTCAAGGTTCTGCACATTTCTGCCTAAGAAGTGTTGTTCATTGACTCTGTGTATTTTTCGAATGTTGGAATGCAAAAACACACAAAGAAATTATGTGGTTACATCTTATTTTTATTTTGTGTGCGTGTGGTAGACTTTGCTTTTTGAAATTCTATGATTGAACAAGAGGCAAATGACTATTAAATGCCAAATCGTACACAAATATTTCATACTAAATAATTAATCGGCGACAAAAACAAGAAACAACATTCAAAACAATTCGTTTAAACAAAAACATAAAATTGAGAAGAGAAAAATGTTTTTCACAAGGCAAACATTCATCTCTCTTGATCATAGGGAAAATGTTTTTTTTTAATAAATTTTCACATGACATTCATTTCTCTTTCATGATCATAGTTAATAATATATAAAGATAATAAAAAGTAAATTTTCTGCAAGTAACATGTGTTAAGAACTGGATTTTATTACAAGTAATTTCACTTTAAATTACTATTGATTTTAAATAAAGAATAAATAAATTCAAAATTATTGTATTTTGAATATATCATTAAAATATATCTATGGTAACATATGCTGTTTCGCAGGGTTTAATAACCATTTCAAATAATGTAGAACAACGACTTTAAAATGTTGCAAAAAATTCAATATTAACAGTCAAACAAGAAATGTCAAGTATACTGCCTATAAAGAAAGAAAATTTAATAAATTCTTTTAGCAGTGATCCAAGCCAGAAACGTTTAAGTAACTTACAAAACTTATTTGCACGGACCAGAAGAAACAAATTATTATCCCTATTTTTGGATGTTTCAATAATATGGCTAAAGGGTGTCATGTTTCAATTTTGGCGCTAAAGGGTGTCATGTTTCAATTTTGGCACTTAAGTGTGATATGTTTCAATAAAGGGTGTTGTATAATTATTAACCATATAGGATAAAATTATCATTAAAATATATCTATTGTAGGCAGTTTACAAATTGCATTCAACCTCTCCCCCCCAAAAAAAACAAGAGGCCCAAAAGGGCCTGTGGAGCTCAACTGACAAAAATGGTTCTTGTGCCTCCATTTATATAAACTCTCGGTACAGGGACTTGAGCTGATGTAAAATGCTAAATATAAAAGATGTAGGCCTAACAGTTTCAGAAAAGAATATTTTTAAATTTGAGTATATAAGTATATATAGATATATGCGCCCCTGGGTGGGACCAAAAATGGCCCAGGGGCCTTTATTTGTACAAACCTGGTAAAGGGACTTGAGCTTATTGTGAAAGCTTTAAGCCTTACAGTTTCAGAGAAGAAGATTTTTAAATTTGATTTCCCATATATGCATATGTAGATATATTGGCCCTTGGGGTGGGACCAAAAATGGCCTAGGGGCCACCATTTGTACAAACCTGGTAAAGGGACTTGAGCTGATATTAACTGCCAAATATAAAAGCATTATGCCTTACAGTTTCAGAGAGGAAAATTTTTGAACTTGATTTCCAATATATGCATATGCAGATATATGAACCCCTGGGGTGGGGCCAAAAATGGACCAGGGGCCACCATTTGTACAAACTTGGTAAAGGGCCTCAAGCTGATATTAACTGCCAAATATGAAAGCTTAAGGCTTCATGATTTCAGAGAAGAAGATTTTCAAAGTTGATATCTCATTTTAAGCCATATATGCATATGCAGATATATAGACCCCTGGGTTGGGGCCGAAAATAGACTGAGGGCCACCATATGTACAAACTTGGTAAAGGGGCTCAAGCTGATATTAACTGCCAAATATGAAAGCTTAAGGCTTATGGTTTCAGAGAAGAAGATTTTCAAAGTTGATTTTCTACTATAAGCCATATATGCATATGCAGATATATGGACCCCTGGGGTGGGGCCAAAAATGGAGCGAGGACCACCATTTGTACAAACTTGGTAAAGGGGCTCAAGCTGATATTAACTGCCAAATATGAAAGCTTAAGGCTTTATGGTTTCAGAGAAGAAGATTTTCAAAGTTGATATCTCATTATGAGCCATATATGCATATGCAGATATATGGACCCCTGGGGTGGGGCCGAAAATGGACCGAGGGCCACCATTTGTACAAACTTGGTAAAGGGCCTCAAGCTGATATTAACTGCCAAATATGAAAGCTTAAGGCTTCATGGTTTCAGAGGAGAAGATTTTCAAAGTTGAAATCTCATTATAAGCCTTATTTTCACTTTTTACGAAGTATGACAGAAAAAGTTTAAACGCGTAACCTAGTTTTTGACAGAATTTCACGAAATGTACAACCTATATGTTTAAGGGTGTCTAGAAGCTAAATATCACATCAGATTTTGCATAAAACCTATGGTTTCAGAGAAGAAGCTTATTTTAGGTTTTTTGCACTCTAGATCGCTGTGACCTACTTTTGGTTGCCATGGAAACCAATTGTACAAATTTTCATCTACTTTTTCTTGGGATCATTCCTGCAAAGTTTTGTTAAAATTGGCCCAATAGTTTCCGAGTTTTTGCTGTTAACGGACGGACGGACGCACGCACGCACGCACGCACGCGTACATCATGCCATAAGCTCATCTGGCTTTAGCCAGTTGAGCTAAAAATGTGTAAGAACACAAAATAAGTATGCTGCTTTTTAACAGTATTTGCATTACTTACCATATTCGGTCTGACCATATCCTTTTTCACATTCAATATTAGGCACACAGGCTCTTTGGTCATTAATTTCAAAATGGTAACCTAATTGACATTTACAAATGGCGTCTTTTGTAGGACTTCCATAAAATTCATATTCTCTAAAATGCTCTCTGCAGATTTTTCTGAAATAAAAATAGGACAAGAATAGAAATTACAAATTTTAACAAAGTAACGCTCTTAATAAATGACAATACACATTTATAAGAAATTAATCATCCTTTCCATTTCGGAGAAAGATCACTTCGTCGAAATTTAAACATTTATAAGCAATTAATCATCTTTTCCATTTCAAAGACAGATCACTTTGTCTAAAAAAAAGTAATGGGAAATTCTCTTAGAGAGCATTGTAAAGTGGTTAATTTGGCTAATTGCTTAACCAAACTCCTGAACATTTACGTCCAAAGTTAGGAATATCATAAGTGACCCAAATATGCGTTTGTCTTTTATTTGTATAAATTTATTTGGTTGTTTCATCATTATCAATACTGATCTTTGGTTAAGGTTGCGTTGACTGTGGCCATGCACAAATTTCCAAATTGTCAATTTCTTTCTATTAAAACGTTTGCTTCACTAAATTACCTTACAGGATATAATGGCATGCAATAACCAATGCATTTAAAACAATTTTGGGTCCAAACCATCCCATTCATATGAGTAAAAGTTGTCCTTTAGATACTTGTTTATTGGCCCTTTACGTACATTATGAGGCCCTAAATAGAGTAAATACTATAGAAACTTTATTGGTGGATGCCTACTTTCAAACTCTTTTTTAAATGGATGCAGGCAGTGGTTAAAAATACTTTTGTCGAACGACCTTTAAACTGTATTGAAAAAAAAATGTTTAAAAAATATGGTATAGCTTATTTGGTACAAAACCATTTTTGTGAGGTATGCTGCTGTAATGTAGATGTTATTTGCTGCACAAAAAAAATGAAAAAATAGCATATAATCTATTTGAATAGTGAGCATATTTATGTTTAAAGCCGCCTCGGCGATTATCGGCTATTCGCTGTTAACTTAATCGAATAAGTGATGTCACTGAAACTAAGTTAGTGATACATAAAAAAATTAACAATTGTGTATGCCACTTATTAGAATTAGTGTCATCACCCAATACAACAAAATATTGAATAAAAATTATACAAATCATGAAATATATAAGGTATGCGTTGTTTAATACTTACCTCAGCTTGCATCGGTCACCAAATCTGTTGGTATCCGGTTGGTATGATTTCATACTACATTGTTTACATTGGAAACCCTTTGCGCCTGTCTCCGCGTCCACGCATGACACCATTTCGTGTCCTGTAAGAAAAAATATATAATTTTTTATTAACAAATTTATTATTCCATAATTTTAATGTATGATTTTGGTTCCTGAGCAGTACTTTAAAAACATTTTAGTTGACATATTTTACAGAGGAGTTTGTATTTATTACAATTTGACACGCCACGTGATAGAAGATGACTTAGGACAAGATATTCTTATTATAATAACTAATACCACGATAGCTTAGTTGGTAGAGTGCTCGCTTTCTAAGTTGAGTGTTCGAACCCCGGCTGGGTATAACCAGATTCCTCCTCTATACAGGGCAAACCAGTAGTGGTTTATATAATGAAAAACCCTATCTCACTTGCAGAAAACTGAGGTCGAACCAAAAGTACTGAGTTTAATAATCACTTGGATTTGCAATTAAAAGGAATAAACGAACCAGCAGACATATACTGATGGTTTTTTTTAATTGCTACCGAAAATTGCAATGTCTGACATTTATTAATATTCTAATTACATGTAAATAAATCGTTACTGATGTCATATACAATTTCAAAAAAAATTGTGAACGAATTTTGAATTTATATAATGATAATTTAAAAAAAAAACGAAAAACATTAATATACACATTGAAAATTACATTAACATTAATGCCAGCGCCTCTTTACCTCTTTTCAGAAAATTGTATGTACAATTTTATATTGAATGAAAATCCTTTTTGTTGTAAATATATTTAGGTAAATTTTTGTCTAGGGTCAAAAGACTACACAATAGATCCGTGAAAGATTATTTAAAGATTACGGTTACTAGGCAACCCTTAATAAAGGTAGATAACATACAATATTTCCTTCTGTAAAGATATTTAACACGTCTTTTTTAAAAATAGTTTTAATAGTTTACCTGTGTGAGTTACAGCTAAACCTCGAGTTGTTTTTTTTTTCGAAGGTTGTGTATTTGTAAATTATAAATAAAGCAAGTTCTTCAACCTATAGTTTTATATTAGAATATATATGTACAGTCCAGTCTTTCAAAATGTTGTAAATTATAGATATACTATTATTATATGAATTACTGATAGACGATGCTAACACATCAATTACAATGAAATATTAATCAAAATGCGAATGTTGTAAGATGCTTATTCATGTATGAATCCAACACTAAATGTGCAATTTTACTATTCTGTAAATATTTGATTATAAACACCTTTGACCAATTTTATTCGTTTTAATCACACACACACACACACCTCTCTCTCTCTCTCTCTCTCTCTCTCTCTCTCTCTCTCTCTCTCTCTCTCTCTCTCTCTCTCTCTCGCTTTTAATTCAAGTGACCGAAAGGTCTAGAATGCCAGCTTACGAATCGCAGCGTCTCTAGCTGAGAAGGTTCCAACTCTTACATTGGCAAATATTAGTGTGAGAAAGTTGTTCTAAGCCCTTTTGACAAAAAAAGGCAAATGGTTCTCATAACAGTTTTCCCAGTCATCTAGAACTAACAATCTCGATTCTGTGTAAGTCTACGTCAGTCTTCAACCATATCGAGTATAATAAAATACTATCATTAACTACCCCTTATGACAAATACAAATTGTTTAACCAAATTCAATAAAAAAGATAATTCAGTTAATCTGAAATCGTTCGTAGGACATTTATCTTGTAACAGAATAATTCAATTGTTGTCCCTGTCACGGAGACGGAATTGAAAATCGAATTGGATTAATTCTGTTTCTCTTTCAGCCCATTGATCGGTACCTTCACAACAGCTTAGAAATAATTAGACTTCACTTCAAAACCACACATCGATCTTGGTTGAACACAATATCCTATCATCTCTAGAGAACTGAGGTTAGAGCAGGGAGATATGCAATAATATGATAATTTGAAACTTACAAAGACATCAATATGCATGGCTATCTGTCTGTCTGAAACCAATTCATTTTGTTTTTACTGGGTCTCAGAAGCCGAGTGGTCTAAAGCACGCGCTTACAGATAAAAGTGCCCATAAACGCCTAGGTTCGAATTCGACTCGGGTACATCCTGGTGTAAGAAAGTTTGTCGGTCCACTTGACAAAGATCGTCGGTTTTCTACGAAAACTCTGGCTTTCTCCGCCATCTCAGAACTGGCCGCATCGATATAAGTAAAATTTTGTTTTTATGTTGACCTAATTGTTGATAACATGGTGCCTGTTTTCTTGATCCTGGGCCAGGTTGACCCCAACAACACATTTCGATTGGATACTGGTTTTAAATCTTTGAAATCGGTAGTTAAATTTCTATAAAAGTCATGCGGTTAAAATTATTTTAAGAAACATGTCAATGCCACACTATAAGTGTACAGAATTGTTTGAGGGTCATGTGCAACGTTGAATAACTTGGTAAATTTAGAATAAAACAGGTAACGCACTAAGTAATGCTCTCTTGTTATATTAAAGACGAATTTAAATAAAAGTTATAACAAGGATTTTTAAAACTTAATTGATACAAAATAATCGAAATGAACAATGTTCCGTCATACAAGAAAATTAAAGCAATTTAAAAGGGAAAAAACTTAAAAGATTCCACAAACAGTCAAACATACTGTTACAACTGTTTCGTATTATTAAAATAAGTAACAGGTCTTCTCATTCACGCTAGAAGATTATTACATGATTTTTAAAAGGTAGTTTAGGTGCCAGGTGTAAGCCAAATTGTGATTTAAAGTGGTGAGATCTGTTTTTAGATAAGTCGGCACTATACCAAACACTAAAACTACCATTACGAAATATCTGAAATACTTTCACTAATGTGCATGTATTAAAAAGGCCATTTTGACTCCTTTACAGATTTCAAGAGGTTTGTAAAAAAAAAATAAAAGGTAGATTTTTTTAACATACAAACAGTTGTGAATTGAACCACTTTATAACGAATGGTTGTAATTAACTGTCTTAATTGTTTCAACATACGTAACAAGTTATTAAAGAACAACGTTGTTGTAGTTATTTCTTGTCACGTGACTTGAAATTGAGTTTTTGCAATAACTGTTGTTGCCGGAAAGAACTATTACCTCGTTATTTTGGTAATTTGGAGATTTAATTAAAATGATCCTTTGTACAAAAAAAAAAAAACATTTAAGATGAAGAACCGAAATTAAGAAAATATGTTAATGGGCTCAAAAAATACAGAGACGCAAGATTGCAAAGCGAAAGCGAAGCAAAAGCAAAATTAATCTATCATATTGGTCGTGCGTTGGCACGAGGTAATGGTTTAGTTGTGATAAAAATCGCCTAACCATGTGTATTTGACTCAATTTTAAAAATGTTTCATTCAAGAAGTCAAAGTCATACTAGATGCGCAAATAACATTTAGAAAAGGGATAAACTATGTGTTTTAAGCAAATACTTTCACCGTAGAAATAAAATGTATTTTCACAGAAAAATCACGTTTGATTTCCTTTAAAAGGGGTTCAGTTTTCGGCAAAGTAAAAAAGCTGGTTAATAAACAAGGGCGACATATTAGAAATTTTGAATTTTTATAAAATAATGCAATTCAAAAGTAACACATGGCAACTGAAATAATGCAATTCAAAAGTAACACATGGCAACTGAAATAATGCAATTCAAAAGTAACACATGGCAACTGAAATAATGCAATTCAAAAGTTACACACGGCAACTGAAATAATGCATTTCAAAAGTAACACATGGCAACTGAAATAATGCAATTCAAATGTAACACATATGCCATTAACATAAAGGAAATAAACATTAGGACTTTGAAATATTGTGGCGATAAGCGATATGGAAGCTTATAGTGAGAAGCGCTAGGCGTTAAAACGAGGCGTTAATGTATTATTACTGCTTGGGTCATCCAGTTTAAATCTAGTTCATCCTAATTCAAATCTATTGTATTGTCTTCGGGTCATGGTGAAAGTATAATATGGCCAAAAACAACAAAAAACAGCCCACGACAAACCCGGTGAATCGGTACAGCTTTAAAATTCACAAAATTGGTCATAATTTATCGCCATTAAAAACATTCCTTCCGCATTACTGATTATTAGGCTAGGTCTTTTTGACAATCAATGCATCTGACCATTGAAAAATATATATTATGTTTATTGTAGCTAATTTTTGTAATCCACTTATGGGACAATCAAATGAGCCTCATTAAAATGGTTTACATTATTAACAGGATGTTGGAAGTAGTTTTTGGTATATGTCGATTTAAATCAATAACACCTCACGGGATACGGAGTCTATGAACAAGTCTTAGTTATTTTTCTCCACAATGACTACTCACTCAGTTTAGTTTCACAAATAAATACTGACGTTTCTCCATCAGTTTATCCCATCCCTAGCAGGTGTTTTTTACTAACAAACACGAAGAAACGAAATTGTTATTTGTATCGATTTTTCTGATGTTTTGTATAAAAATTTCTTCCACAAGAAGTAATTCAACGGACGTATAGCCCCAAACCGTCTATGGTTTCTCAGCAGCATTCACACATACACGTCACATCAACTCAATCTATAATTATCACTTAAGATTGGCTGTATTATACTTTAGAGAATAAAACAGAAATATTGACATTCATCTAGTAAGTGCTTATTTTTGTGATTAGAATAACGGCAAGTGGGAATATGGTAAAGGTAAATCTTAACAATAATAAATATGCATATCAAGATATAGTGAGAATAGTAATAAAATTATACATCCACAAAGCGAATGGGTTATCAGTCGAGTTGACTTGAGTAATGATGTTAACGTCCCAGTCAAGAATATTTCACTCATATCGAGACGTTGCCAGCTATAGGCGAAAGTGTAGAAATTTTGCCTGTGCGTTGCGCTGATGGCATTAAACAGCAGGGTTCTTTATCGTGCCACGTCTGGCATGACACGGGACCTCGTTTATTTTAAGTTCTCATCTGAAAGAACCGTGACTTTAATTTCGTAATGCCGAGTGCTTGGCGAAAGAACAGTCACTACCCACTTTCATGTCTTGGGTCAGACCCGCCGGGGTTCGAACCCACGACCTTCCACTTACGGAGAGAGCACTCTACCAAATGAGCTACCGCAGTGCAAATTGGTTATGAAACTGTTGTTAAAATTCGATACTCATATGTAAATTGTACTTGTTTGGCTGGAAAAGGTTTAAAATGGCGTAAATTCGGCAGCTTAAAACTCAAACTATGTAGAACACATGGTATTTTTTGATAATGTACATAACGTTAATACGTCCATGATAACGTCAGAATATTGATGCTATAATATATGTAAGTTAGACAGACTTACACATTAATTTTACGTTTACATAAAAAGCAAGAACGCTAAAATATAAACAGTTTTCAACATTATGACAGAAATCATGGTCAACAAACATGTATTAAACGGAAGTAAACTGAATTTGTATATCCGTCCGTCGATCTGTATGTCTGTTCGTGTAAAATCGCGTAAGTTCCGTAAATGTCACAATAACTGTTGGATTTGCTTTAAACTTCAAGGAAACGTTCATCAAAATGAGACGATAAATCGGGTATTACATTCCAAAAAGTGTGTGGGTCAAACGACGAACTCAAAAAGTCAAAAATTAGTTTCTGTGTCCGAATGCTTGATATGTAAGGGCTAGGTCTAATTTGGCTATAAAAAGTAAGTTCTAGTTTGAAATTATATGCATACTTT